>WNYA01000258.1:0-38480 GCA_019512145.1 Engystomops pustulosus | reverse complement strand
AAGGCTGCATGAAAGAGGAAATCTATAGTCAATAATTATATTTTTTATTAATATTTGTCTGAAATGAAAGATTGTGTTGCACACAATCAGATTTTGGTGCAATCATGCTGGATTTGGACTAAGTGCGGGGATTAACTTTAAAATTGTGTTGCAAGACATGCACTTACATACACAGGAAAGATGAACTCTGGCGGACCTGATCGGGGAAGCGACACATGCAGGAAATCGGGCGCACAATCTAAGTGAATCGCGACACAATCTAAGTGAATCGCATTTCAGTCGGACATTCCAGACCCGATAACGCGCCAGGGAATGGTAAATAAATGTGCCCCATTCTCTTCCTCACATGTATTGTATTCCTATTTTATAAAATTGTATTTTGTGCTGTTATAGTGTAACCTTTAGGTATTACCAGGTTCATCTGCGCAAAGAATTTATGTTTCCAAGAGTAAAGGAACTTGCTGCAGACAATGGCTTTTTTTTCCATTCTAAAATGTTTTCAATTCTGTAAGTGATAAAAAATGCATTATCCCATTGCTTTGTAGTATGTAGCAGACCTTCTCCGACAAGAAATGTTAGTATATAATTGCATTTTATAGGCTAGGTTTTATAACCGTTATTTGCACAGACATCCTACCAGTGTGTTGTAGTGCCAATTATTCATTCATATTTATTATTAATAATGTATGGCTTTTTTCCTTAATCAAAAGCAGATTTGGTATGTAATTTTTTTCTACCTCTGCTCAAAGGAAGCCATTATAAGAAACTGGCAACAGTACTTTTGTAGAGTCCAAAGCTGTTCTGCAATCTGTGTAGCCACCTGTCTGCAATTGTATTTATGGCATTGAGTAAGTGAAATGGCATAGGGGCGTCACATCTCTAATGACGTTCAAGCCCTTGGTGAGCTAAATGGCTCCCATCCATCCCTGCATTATTAAACAATAGCTGAAACTTGTGGCATTATGTCACTGATATTTCCATTGGCACACATACAATATACAGATTTCAGGTTAGGAGTCAAATTATGCTATAACTATAATCTAACCCTGGCAAGTGTTCTGGCTTTTGTAGAAGAACAGATACCACATATTTTTGTACCTTCAGAATATTCAGTTAAATGCAGAAGAGACTGATTCCCCAACCTCATATGATTTAAGGTCTTAGAGTGCACAGTATACGCCAAACATATGAATTGGTAAAAATCTTGTTGCCTCCATTAAAATGATTTGAAGACCCTTTAAACAACTGAGAAACTAAAATTGCTATTTTATATTGTATAATATATGTAAACAATGCTGGATTTTCAAATTGTTCTGCCAAAGTGACCACTGGTTTTATTAGAAAGATGGTGGCAAATACAAATAATTTCAAAGATAAAAAGATGTTACTTAGGACTTTGTTGGAGGTGCCATATTAGAGATTTAACATCACAGAGAAGGAGATTGTTCGGCTGCTTTGTTTACAAAATAATGTACAAAAACTCCAGCATTGGATGAGCAGGTTAAAAATGTTTTATTCAGGACCCTCTTAAAAACCATGACATGATGCAAACAACCGTTTTTTTTTACCATGTGGTAGTTTTTTGTGGCTCACACCAGGCCTCATTATATTGTATAATCCTGATGGCCACCGTCACAAAAGATAGAGAAAGTCTACGGGCTTCAAACAAAAGTCCACAAGACCGTTGTTTGTGGCCCAAGGAACTATAAAATGGCAAATGTGCTTTTCCAATGCACTTCTGTTTTCTTACGCTCTACATTATGTCACTTTGACACATACATTAAAAATGGATGTCTGAGTAAGTTGTAAATTTACATTGTGATTTTGTAGGCAAAAAATTAAAATCTGTGTACATATATAACAAAACCTGCACATTGCTTTCATGTGTAAAGTAATATTTCATAGACCCATGTAGTTATAGATCTCTCCATCTTGCATTTTTTCACATGAAGTAATCTTTAATTTTAATTTTCAAATGAGCTGATTCATATTTATCACAATCTGCTTATTCTTACTTCCACTTCATTGTTTCATAACAACTTATCATTTTGCCATTTCAACATTTCTAAGGTTCACTATGCATGAGCATCAGCACAAAAAATTGCATACAAAGAGAAGCACCGAAGCTTGATATTTTCATTAAGAGTGTATTAGGTTGTATATTCATGTATATGCAGAGGAGTATGAGATAGATATGGTAGACAGATAAATGTGGAAAGATAAATGTGTTAGATGCAGTTGGAAAAAAAAGGATTTAGTCAGCCACCAATTGTGCAAGTTAAAAGATAGAAGAGGCCTGTAACTGACATCATAGGTAGACCTCAACTATTAGAGACAAAATGTTTTCTGGATATAGAGACAAATCCAGAAAATCACATTGTCAGATTGGTAAAGAATTTTTCTATAAATTATGGTGGAAAATAAGTATTTGGTCACTTACAAACAAGCAAGATTTCAGACTCTCACAGACCTGTAACTCCTTCTTTAAGAGACCCCTCTGTCCTGCGCTCATTGCCTGTAGTAATGGTACCTGTTTGAACTTGTAATCATTTTTAAAGACACCTGTCGATGGACATCAGAAACAAAATTGTAAACCTGCACCAGGCTGGGAAGACTAAATATGCAATAGTCAAGCAGCTTGGTGAGCAGAAATCAACAGTAGGAACAATAATTAGTAAATGGAAAACATACAAGACGACTGATAATCTCCCTCAATCAGGCGTTCCATGTAAGATCTTTCCCCATGGGGTTACAAATCACAAGAGTGGTAAGAAAATATCCTAGGACCACCAGGGACCTAATGATTGAACTGTAGAAAGCTGGGACCAAAGTTACAAAAGGTACCATCAGTAACAAACTACTATGACGCCAGGGACTCAGAACCTGCAGTGCTTAAGCCAGTACATATCCGGGCCCATCTGAAGTTTGCTGGAGAGCATTTGGATGTTCAAGAAGAGTATTGGGAGAATCTCATATGGTCAGATGAAACCAAAGCAGAACTTTTTGGTAGAAAGACAATTGAAGTGAATGCTGAGATGCATCCAAAGAACACAGTACCTACGTGTGAAGCATGGGTATGGCCACATAATGTTTTGGGGATGTTTCTCTGCAAAGGGACCAGGATGACTGATCCGTGTTGATGGAATAATAAATGGGGTTCATGTATCGTGAGATTGTAGGTACAAACCTCTTTCCTTCAGCAAGGGCATTGAAGATGAAACGTGGCTGGGTCCTTCAGCATGACAATGATCTCAAGCACGTTGCCAGGGCAATGAAGGAGTGGCTTCGTAAATAGCATTTCAAGGTCCTGGAGTGGCCTAGACAGTCTCCAGATTTTAACCCCATAGAAAACCTTCATAAAGTCCATGTTATCCAGCCCCAAAACATTACTGCTCTAGAGATCTGCATGGAGGAATGGGCCAAAATACCAGAAAGTGTGTGCCAACTTTTCGAAGACAGAAAATGTTTGAACTCTTGTATTGCTAACCAAGGATATATAACAAAGTATTGAGATGAACTTTTGTTATTAACCAAATACTTATTTTAAACCATAATTTTCAAATAAATTCTTTAAAAATCAGACAATGTGATTTTCTGGATTTGTTTTCTCATTTTGTCTCTCTTTTCTCAGAGGTCTCCCTATGATGTCAGTTACAGGTCTCTTTTGCACAATTGGTGGTTGACTAAATACTCTTTTTCTCCACTGTAGATATGGTGGATAGATTAAAATAAAACTATTATTATTATGAGGACCTTTTTATCGTCTTTTGTCAGTCACTTCCCAACCCCAAATCTCAACTTTAGCCACATTGATATTTAATTTATCACTTTTACACTTTGCATTTGTCAACCATTTGATATTAGTATGGAATGGCAACTTATATGATTTGTAAAGCACCATAGAATATGATGGTGCTATATAAATAAAGATTATTGTAATTATTTTTATTACAGAAGACCCATTCTATTCTTGCATTTCATAATTAAACTTCATATTGATGGTATTGACTATCCCATCTCGTGTACTGGGAAGTGGGAAAACAATTCCAAATGCAGTGAAAATGGTGAAAAAACGCATTTGCTACCTTTTCTTGTGGGCTTGGATTTTACGTCTTTAACTGTGCGCCCCAAAAGACATGTCCACTTTATTCTTTGGGTTGGTACAATCACAGGGATAACACATTTGTATAGGTTTTATAATGTTTTCATACATTTACAAAAATTAAAACCTCCTGTACAATTATTTTTTATTTTGCCATCATCTGGCGCTAATTACTTTTTTTATACTTTATCAGTGTGCGGTGCTGTGGGCGGTGTCATTTCTTGTGACTTTTGATGTTGTTTTCAATGTTCCTATTTTTAGGACTGTACGACCTTTTGATCACTTTTTTTGGTATAAAAGTGCCATTTTCTACTTTGGGCACTATTTTCCATTACAGGGTTAAACACAGTGAAAAACCATTATTATATTTTGATAGATCGGGCATTTTAGGATGCCGCGCTACCTAATGTGTTTATGAATTTTGACTGTATGGCAGTATATGGGGATTTTCCTCTTCGTTTATTATTATGTGCAAATCGCACATTGTGATGAATAGGTTAAATCGAGACAGCCTTGGGTCTTTGGAAAACCCGAGGCTGTCATGGCAATTGATCGCCGCCCCCCGATGAAGTCATGGGTGGCGACAGTCTTCACCAAGATGGCCCTGCCATCATTTTGAAGCAACTGGCAATGATGGACGGGTTAGCATCCGCGATCCGTGCTAGCACCGATCGCGGGTCTTACCGGTAAGTGTTTGCTGCAATATGCAGCAAAGACTTACTGGCTATGGAGAGCCCTCTCCCGTGAGCCCTCTCCATTCATACATAGCCGATGCGTGACTACTATGTCACGTGTCGGTAAGGGGGTTAAGGAGGACATTTCACTACCTCACCAGGGTTCCAACTATTTGCATAATGCTAATTAGCCTCTTTATTGCAAGATGGATGGTCGTGGGCTACAGCTGAAAGCCTAGGACTGCCCACCTGAAAATAAAGAGCTTATTTAGCATTTCATTAAACTAATGGCTTATGAGGCAAAGAGCTAGAGTAGAGGTGAAAGGACCAGTCACATCTGCAAACATCTGTTTTGCCAAATACTTCGGCAATGACTTTTTCATAACTTTGTGTTAAAACACTTCTGTTATTTCTACTATTTATGAATAAACGACAGACTAGGTGTTAACACTGTCCTTTTGAAGGTGACCTATCTCATAGTTTGGACGTAAAGCTGCCATTGGCAGAGGAAATACCCATATCCGGACAAAGAAATGTGTGTCTTATTGTAAAACGTAAGGCTGCATGAAAGAGGAAATCTATAGTCAATAATTATATTTTTTATTAATATTTGTCTGAAATGAAAGATTGTGTTGCACACAATCAGATTTTGGTGCAATCATGCTGGATTTGGACTAAGTGCGGGGATTAACTTTAAAATTGTGTTGCAAGACATGCACTTACATACACAGGAAAGATGAACTCTGGCGGACCTGATCGGGGAAGCGACACATGCAGGAAATCGGGCGCACAATCTAAGTGAATCGCGACACAATCTAAGTGAATCGCATTTCAGTCGGACATTCCAGACCCGATAACGCGCCAGGGAATGGTAAATAAATGTGCCCCATTCTCTTCCTCACATGTATTGTATTCCTATTTTATAAAATTGTATTTTGTGCTGTTATAGTGTAACCTTTAGGTATTACCAGGTTCATCTGCGCAAAGAATTTATGTTTCCAAGAGTAAAGGAACTTGCTGCAGACAATGGCTTTTTTTTCCATTCTAAAATGTTTTCAATTCTGTAAGTGATAAAAAATGCATTATCCCATTGCTTTGTAGTATGTAGCAGACCTTCTCCGACAAGAAATGTTAGTATATAATTGCATTTTATAGGCTAGGTTTTATAACCGTTATTTGCACAGACATCCTACCAGTGTGTTGTAGTGCCAATTATTCATTCATATTTATTATTAATAATGTATGGCTTTTTTCCTTAATCAAAAGCAGATTTGGTATGTAATTTTTTTCTACCTCTGCTCAAAGGAAGCCATTATAAGAAACTGGCAACAGTACTTTTGTAGAGTCCAAAGCTGTTCTGCAATCTGTGTAGCCACCTGTCTGCAATTGTATTTATGGCATTGAGTAAGTGAAATGGCATAGGGGCGTCACATCTCTAATGACGTTCAAGCCCTTGGTGAGCTAAATGGCTCCCATCCATCCCTGCATTATTAAACAATAGCTGAAACTTGTGGCATTATGTCACTGATATTTCCATTGGCACACATACAATATACAGATTTCAGGTTAGGAGTCAAATTATGCTATAACTATAATCTAACCCTGGCAAGTGTTCTGGCTTTTGTAGAAGAACAGATACCACATATTTTTGTACCTTCAGAATATTCAGTTAAATGCAGAAGAGACTGATTCCCCAACCTCATATGATTTAAGGTCTTAGAGTGCACAGTATACGCCAAACATATGAATTGGTAAAAATCTTGTTGCCTCCATTAAAATGATTTGAAGACCCTTTAAACAACTGAGAAACTAAAATTGCTATTTTATATTGTATAATATATGTAAACAATGCTGGATTTTCAAATTGTTCTGCCAAAGTGACCACTGGTTTTATTAGAAAGATGGTGGCAAATACAAATAATTTCAAAGATAAAAAGATGTTACTTAGGACTTTGTTGGAGGTGCCATATTAGAGATTTAACATCACAGAGAAGGAGATTGTTCGGCTGCTTTGTTTACAAAATAATGTACAAAAACTCCAGCATTGGATGAGCAGGTTAAAAATGTTTTATTCAGGACCCTCTTAAAAACCATGACATGATGCAAACAACCGTTTTTTTTTACCATGTGGTAGTTTTTTGTGGCTCACACCAGGCCTCATTATATTGTATAATCCTGATGGCCACCGTCACAAAAGATAGAGAAAGTCTACGGGCTTCAAACAAAAGTCCACAAGACCGTTGTTTGTGGCCCAAGGAACTATAAAATGGCAAATGTGCTTTTCCAATGCACTTCTGTTTTCTTACGCTCTACATTATGTCACTTTGACACATACATTAAAAATGGATGTCTGAGTAAGTTGTAAATTTACATTGTGATTTTGTAGGCAAAAAATTAAAATCTGTGTACATATATAACAAAACCTGCACATTGCTTTCATGTGTAAAGTAATATTTCATAGACCCATGTAGTTATAGATCTCTCCATCTTGCATTTTTTCACATGAAGTAATCTTTAATTTTAATTTTCAAATGAGCTGATTCATATTTATCACAATCTGCTTATTCTTACTTCCACTTCATTGTTTCATAACAACTTATCATTTTGCCATTTCAACATTTCTAAGGTTCACTATGCATGAGCATCAGCACAAAAAATTGCATACAAAGAGAAGCACCGAAGCTTGATATTTTCATTAAGAGTGTATTAGGTTGTATATTCATGTATATGCAGAGGAGTATGAGATAGATATGGTAGACAGATAAATGTGGAAAGATAAATGTGTTAGATGCAGTTGGAAAAAAAAGGATTTAGTCAGCCACCAATTGTGCAAGTTAAAAGATAGAAGAGGCCTGTAACTGACATCATAGGTAGACCTCAACTATTAGAGACAAAATGTTTTCTGGATATAGAGACAAATCCAGAAAATCACATTGTCAGATTGGTAAAGAATTTTTCTATAAATTATGGTGGAAAATAAGTATTTGGTCACTTACAAACAAGCAAGATTTCAGACTCTCACAGACCTGTAACTCCTTCTTTAAGAGACCCCTCTGTCCTGCGCTCATTGCCTGTAGTAATGGTACCTGTTTGAACTTGTAATCATTTTTAAAGACACCTGTCGATGGACATCAGAAACAAAATTGTAAACCTGCACCAGGCTGGGAAGACTAAATATGCAATAGTCAAGCAGCTTGGTGAGCAGAAATCAACAGTAGGAACAATAATTAGTAAATGGAAAACATACAAGACGACTGATAATCTCCCTCAATCAGGCGTTCCATGTAAGATCTTTCCCCATGGGGTTACAAATCACAAGAGTGGTAAGAAAATATCCTAGGACCACCAGGGACCTAATGATTGAACTGTAGAAAGCTGGGACCAAAGTTACAAAAGGTACCATCAGTAACAAACTACTATGACGCCAGGGACTCAGAACCTGCAGTGCTTAAGCCAGTACATATCCGGGCCCATCTGAAGTTTGCTGGAGAGCATTTGGATGTTCAAGAAGAGTATTGGGAGAATCTCATATGGTCAGATGAAACCAAAGCAGAACTTTTTGGTAGAAAGACAATTGAAGTGAATGCTGAGATGCATCCAAAGAACACAGTACCTACGTGTGAAGCATGGGTATGGCCACATAATGTTTTGGGGATGTTTCTCTGCAAAGGGACCAGGATGACTGATCCGTGTTGATGGAATAATAAATGGGGTTCATGTATCGTGAGATTGTAGGTACAAACCTCTTTCCTTCAGCAAGGGCATTGAAGATGAAACGTGGCTGGGTCCTTCAGCATGACAATGATCTCAAGCACGTTGCCAGGGCAATGAAGGAGTGGCTTCGTAAATAGCATTTCAAGGTCCTGGAGTGGCCTAGACAGTCTCCAGATTTTAACCCCATAGAAAACCTTCATAAAGTCCATGTTATCCAGCCCCAAAACATTACTGCTCTAGAGATCTGCATGGAGGAATGGGCCAAAATACCAGAAAGTGTGTGCCAACTTTTCGAAGACAGAAAATGTTTGAACTCTTGTATTGCTAACCAAGGATATATAACAAAGTATTGAGATGAACTTTTGTTATTAACCAAATACTTATTTTAAACCATAATTTTCAAATAAATTCTTTAAAAATCAGACAATGTGATTTTCTGGATTTGTTTTCTCATTTTGTCTCTCTTTTCTCAGAGGTCTCCCTATGATGTCAGTTACAGGTCTCTTTTGCACAATTGGTGGTTGACTAAATACTCTTTTTCTCCACTGTAGATATGGTGGATAGATTAAAATAAAACTATTATTATTATGAGGACCTTTTTATCGTCTTTTGTCAGTCACTTCCCAACCCCAAATCTCAACTTTAGCCACATTGATATTTAATTTATCACTTTTACACTTTGCATTTGTCAACCATTTGATATTAGTATGGAATGGCAACTTATATGATTTGTAAAGCACCATAGAATATGATGGTGCTATATAAATAAAGATTATTGTAATTATTTTTATTACAGAAGACCCATTCTATTCTTGCATTTCATAATTAAACTTCATATTGATGGTATTGACTATCCCATCTCGTGTACTGGGAAGTGGGAAAACAATTCCAAATGCAGTGAAAATGGTGAAAAAACGCATTTGCTACCTTTTCTTGTGGGCTTGGATTTTACGTCTTTAACTGTGCGCCCCAAAAGACATGTCCACTTTATTCTTTGGGTTGGTACAATCACAGGGATAACACATTTGTATAGGTTTTATAATGTTTTCATACATTTACAAAAATTAAAACCTCCTGTACAATTATTTTTTATTTTGCCATCATCTGGCGCTAATTACTTTTTTTATACTTTATCAGTGTGCGGTGCTGTGGGCGGTGTCATTTCTTGTGACTTTTGATGTTGTTTTCAATGTTCCTATTTTTAGGACTGTACGACCTTTTGATCACTTTTTTTGGTATAAAAGTGCCATTTTCTACTTTGGGCACTATTTTCCATTACAGGGTTAAACACAGTGAAAAACCATTATTATATTTTGATAGATCGGGCATTTTAGGATGCCGCGCTACCTAATGTGTTTATGAATTTTGACTGTATGGCAGTATATGGGGATTTTCCTCTTCGTTTATTATTATGTGCAAATCGCACATTGTGATGAATAGGTTAAATCGAGACAGCCTTGGGTCTTTGGAAAACCCGAGGCTGTCATGGCAATTGATCGCCGCCCCCCGATGAAGTCATGGGTGGCGACAGTCTTCACCAAGATGGCCCTGCCATCATTTTGAAGCAACTGGCAATGATGGACGGGTTAGCATCCGCGATCCGTGCTAGCACCGATCGCGGGTCTTACCGGTAAGTGTTTGCTGCAATATGCAGCAAAGACTTACTGGCTATGGAGAGCCCTCTCCCGTGAGCCCTCTCCATTCATACATAGCCGATGCGTGACTACTATGTCACGTGTCGGTAAGGGGGTTAAGGAGGACATTTCACTACCTCACCAGGGTTCCAACTATTTGCATAATGCTAATTAGCCTCTTTATTGCAAGATGGATGGTCGTGGGCTACAGCTGAAAGCCTAGGACTGCCCACCTGAAAATAAAGAGCTTATTTAGCATTTCATTAAACTAATGGCTTATGAGGCAAAGAGCTAGAGTAGAGGTGAAAGGACCAGTCACATCTGCAAACATCTGTTTTGCCAAATACTTCGGCAATGACTTTTTCATAACTTTGTGTTAAAACACTTCTGTTATTTCTACTATTTATGAATAAACGACAGACTAGGTGTTAACACTGTCCTTTTGAAGGTGACCTATCTCATAGTTTGGACGTAAAGCTGCCATTGGCAGAGGAAATACCCATATCCGGACAAAGAAATGTGTGTCTTATTGTAAAACGTTCCCTGATATCACAGTGTACAGTCCCTGATATCACAGTGTACAGTCCTGAGCCCCGAAAAATGCAAACAGTCTGAAAAAAGTGCAGCGCCCCAATGTGTCCTGCACATAACAAAAAAAGAGAAAAAACTTTTAGGACCTACTGTCACGGCAGGGATATAGTATTGCACTTGGTCAGTTAACGCTACTAACGGTAGCGCAAAGAGATGCCCATATCCGGACAGAAAATTGTAAAACGTCACTTTTATTAGTAGTAAAGGGTAAAAAGTGGTAGTCCGATAAATTTAACTACTTCACTTGAGAAACTGTACATTAAAAGTACAGGTGCCTGTGGCTCTTAAGAAGTCTATAGTAGGCTGTGGCGAACACATGTAGGAGGGAAAATGCGCTTGTAGTTAGGAGAATATGCTCTCCACAATGTGTAAGGGAAACTGAGGGTACCTCAAGTGGCTAGAGAGACTAGTACAGTACATTCCTTGTGTAGAGGGTTATTATATTTAAACCCAATACAGCAGATTCGGTAGTGGGGGGATCAAGTGAGATCCCTTCACCTACCGACCAAAGCAATATCCCTCGAATTGCGGTGTAACTATGCTCACATAAGGCTAAGTGCCAAGCCACTATTATTAAAGCTAGTTCTCACGGAGGTGCAAGTCTAGTCTCTAGCTGGACCCTGTATTAGAACCCATCCTACATAATCGCTAAGTAGCAAGAAAGGTCATAGAAAGAGCCAAGGTAATCCTGATATTAAAAACAACAAAGAATTAGCCCCCCGACATGTTTCACCGGAGCACCGGCTTCATCAGGGGTCGGGCTAATAGTGTGTGTCGGCGCGATGCAGCCGAGTTTATAAGGAGAGAGCCCCTCCCCCTTGTGGGTTGTGATCCAATCAGCTGTGCGGGATGGTGACGAGCCTCCGAGTGTTGATAGGTCCATATTGTATGCTGTGTGTCAGCCAGGTCCAATCAGCTGTTTGAAGCTATCCTGAGGGGATCGCCAAATCAATTGATCCTATGTGCGCCTGTGAGATGGCTCAGTGTGCGCATGTCATAGGACTTAGTGTGTGCACTGAATAAGAGCGTTTATGCGCATGTCGTGGGACTTAGTGCGCCCACCCGGTGGATGGTGACAGCGCATGCCTGGCTACTTGGTAGTAGAATCGCACTGAGTAAGAGGCATGATGCGAGTTCTACACCAAGATACAAGTGTTTGCGCATGTCAGGGGACTTGGTGTGCGCACGGAGATGTCTAAGTGCGCATGTTTATGGACTTAGTTCGCTTGTAGAGTGCCTGGTGTCTACGTTGACCCAACTGCTTAAAGTGAGTATATCACAATCCGAGTAAAGGTAGGTATTTACGCATGTCGGGGAACTTGGTATGCGCTTAGGCATATGTGCGCAAGTTTGTAAACTTAATGCGCTTGTGAGGTTATTAATGTGTACGAATGTCCAGTTGCTTAGTGAAGAAGATACATGTGTTTATAAGATCCAGGTTGGAATACAGATGCAGGTCCTATGTGCTTCATAGGTACTATTAAGTATATAGTGTCAGCGGTGCATAGTTGCTAAAATTAGGTGCAACCGCTGTTGTATTAATAATGGATGTAAATGCGTGTATCTTTACTACAGTTGTGGACATTCGTATATGGTTTGGTATCTAGGATGAATGTGTCCCAATATACAAGCGAGGTGGAATAAGGCTAGGATGCGCTGGGAAAAAGAGGCTGATTCATTGGACCTGTAGGAGTAGGTGAGTATCCCTTTCTCCACCAGCCTTGATAGAGTTTATGACAAGGCGAAGGAACTGAGGTCTGGGACCATAGTCAGTGTTCGTAAATGTGAGGCTGATCAAATGGCACAGGAGAATGGTGTTGCCCGGGGAGGGGTGTTTCTCAAGGTGAAAACTTATGTGAATATATGTGGCCGGTCGGCCAGTGTCTATAAGTAAGAGATGATTGGTAATGCACTAGCATGTATGCTTTTCAAAGATAGGCTGTAAAAGTAAAACCCTCGTTGAGGCCGGCGGGACTCAACGTCTTTAGGCGGTGTATCCACCTAGCTTCCAGTTGTAAAAGTCTTCGGTCAATGTTGCCTTGTCGGGGTCCAGCTTGAATTTGGTCAATGGCCCAAAAGCGTAGGGTTTCTGGTTTACCGGCATGATAAAATCTAACGTGTCTCGAGATGGGGGTATCCTTACCTGTAGTGATGGCACTAATGTGGCTGGATATCCTCCTACGGAGTTGCTGGATAGTTTTTCCTACATAGAGTCGTGGACAGGGACATTGAGCCACATAGATCACAGCTGTACTCTTACAGTTCATAAATCGTCTGACTGTAAATTCTTTATTGTCTACCGGGTTGACAAACGTTTTAGTTTTGGGCATAAATGTGCAGAATGAGCAGGTGCCACAGGGATACGAGCCTGGGATCCGATCTCTCAGCTTAGTGATGAAGTCTGAGTGTCCAGTAAAGTGACTGTGTACTAAGAGGTTACGTAAATTGGGGCCTCTGCGGTACGTGATGTTTGGTCTGTCCGTTAGTTTTTCCCTCAGATCAGGGTCCGCAGTGAGGATAGGCCAGTAGCGTGACATGATCCTCTTCATAGTATCAGCATAGGCATCAAATGTCCCGATGCATCTAATAATCTGTTTGGATGGTTCACTGTTTCTGCTGGAAAATAGTGTTTCCCTATCAGTTTTTTTAGCCCTTGCATATGCTCTGTATAAGCATTTTTTTGGATAGCCTCGGCTCCTAAATCTTCGGTATAAGTTGTCACATTCTTTCTTAAAGGAGATGTCATCGGAGCAGTTTCTACGTGCCCTCAGATATTGCCCAGTCGGTATTCCTGATTTAAGCGGTTGTGGGTGCCAACTTTGCCATTGTAGGAGGTTGTTGGTAGACGTGGGCTTACGGTAGATGTCGGTTTTGAGACCTTTGGATGGATCCAGGGAAATGGTAAGGTCGAGGAAGTTAATCTGGTTGTTATTGATTTCGGATGTAAATCGCATTCCAATGCGATTGTCATTCAAATGGTCCACGAATTCAAAAAATAGATTACGACCACCTTCCCATAGTATCAGGACGTCGTCTAAATATCTTCCCCAGTAAGATATATATTGTGTATATATGGTCATGTCTTCAGAGAAGACTATGGTGTCCTCCCACCATCCAAGAAAGAGGTTGGCATATGAGGGCGCACAAGTCGCCCCCATTGCCGTCCCTCTAACCTGGTGGTAGAAGGACCCATTAAATAGGAAATAATTGTGGGTTAAGACAAAATGTAGCAGTTTGAGTAGAAATTTGTTATGTACCCGGAACTGTATACCTTTGGTGATTAGGAAGTGCTCAACCGCTTTGAGACCTAGCTGATGTTCTATGTTGCTGTATAGTGATTCGACATCAAGACTGGCTATCATGGTGTTGGGTGTGAGGGGAAGCTCTTGTATCTTTTTGATGGTATCTCTCGTATCCTGTAGAAAGGAGGGTAGGGCACTCACAAAAGGCTGTAACATTTTGTCAATGTAGACACTGCAGGATTGTGTAAGGTTGTCACAACCGGAGACAATGGGTCTCCCGGGGATAGGTGAACGTCCCTTATGCACTTTGGGTAGTGCATAGAAAGTGGATATTGTGGGATGTTTATTAAAAAGGACTTTGAATTCATCCTCATTAATAAGGTTTTCTCTCTTTGCCTCGGAAAGTAGTATTTCCAATTCGTGAGTGTAGGCATATGTTGGGTCTGCTTGGAGAATCACATAAGTGGATCTATCAGATAGTAATCTCATGACCATTTTGACGTATTCAGTGGTGTCCATGACTACTGTGTTGCCCCCCTTGTCAGAAGGTTTCACAGTTAACTCATGGTCAGTCTTACTCATGGTAAGTTTATCGGACTACCACTTTTTACCCTTTACTACTAATAAAAGTGACGTTTTACAATTTTCTGTCCGGATATGGGCATCTCTTTGCGCTACCGTTAGTAGCGTTAACTGACCAACTGCACATAACAACTCTCACTGTGTAGTGTCACAGCTCAGGGACCTACCGGGGGTCCTCACCCCATGTACAATGTGTGTGCTCCTGGAGCATGCTGGGAGTTGTAGTCCCTCCATATAGTGTGTGCGCTCCTGGAGCGTGCTGGGAGTTGTAGTCCCTCCATATAGTGTGTGTGCTCCTGGAGCATGCTGGGAGTTGTAGTCCCTCCATATAGTGTGTGTGCTCCCGGGGCATGCTGGGAGTTGTAGTCCCTCCTCTGGTCACTTACCTCTTCTCTCCTAGGTGCAGGACTGTCTGTACCTCACACCCGTCCTCCTGTGCTCTGTGGTAGATGCTAGGATGCTGTTACCAGGATGTGGGTGTGATGTCACTGGTCACGTGACACTACAGGTCATGTGACCGATGTAGTATGGGCGGGGCTTCCTGCTGTGTGCTGTGTGGAGGAGGATTATCAGGGTGAGCATATTTGCTGCGGGGTCTGTAGGGGGAGAGAAGGGTCCGGGGTCATATATGTGCCCGATACTGGGGAGGGAGGAGCAGCGGACGGGGGGTACATGCTGTATGTGTGTGTGGTGTGCAGTATATTACATGGGGGGTACATGCTGTATGTGTGTGTGGGGTGCAGTATATTACATGGGGGGTACATGCTGTATTATTATATTTTGATAGATCGGGCATTTTAGGATGCCGCGCTACCTAATGTGTTTATGATTTTTGCTGTTTATTTATATGGACTGTATGGCAGTATATGGGGATTTTCCTCTTCATTTATTATGATGTGCAAATCTCACATTGTGATGAATAGGTTAAATCGAGACAGCCTTGGGTCTTTGGAAAACCCGTGGCTGTCATGGCAACTGATCGCCGCCCCCCGATTAAGTCATGGGTGGCGACAGTCTTCATCAAGATGGCCCTGCCATCATTTTGAAGCAACTGGCAATGATGGACGGGTTAGCATCCGCGATCAGGGCTAGCACCGATTGCGGGTCTTACCGGTAAGTGTTTGCTGCAATATGCAGCAAAGACTTACTGGCTATGGAGAGCACTCTCCCGTGAGCCCTCTCCTCTCCATTATTTAGCATTTCATGAAAACTAATGGCTTAGAGGCAAAGTGCTAGAGTAGAGTAAGGTTGAAAGGACCAGTCACATCTGCAAACATGTTTTACCAAATACTTTGGCAATTACTTTTTCATAACTTTGTGTAAACACTTTTTAATTCTACTGAAATTATGAATAAACCCCCTGCCGTGACAACTGGTCCATTTTTTTGTAATATAATTAACTATCTCATAGTTTAATACCATCGGCATGGAATTAGACTACATAGGGAGACACCCTTTGGCACACATAATGCTAAAATCTATTTTTCTATTTATTCATAAATTTCATAGGAAAAATAAGAATGGCACAACAAAATGACAGAAAATGATCCATAATTATCATTTCATTGGGCAGTTTTTACTTTAATGACCATGTCAGGAGAGGCAAAAGGCTCATGTTTCATTTCTGAGATTTTAACCAAAGGGGAAATATCTATAGCCATCAGAATTGGTTGAGCAGGTAAGCAAAATGAGTGAATTTACATGGGAAATAAATAGACAGATGGATTGTAAATGCCATACTAAAATGTCTACATTCAGAAACATATGTGTATTTATATAAGGCAATAAGGCAACATTGTAAAACACATTTGGAAGACTGCCTACAGCTGCAGATGCGAGTGTCTACTGTACATTTTCCACCTGCTCGTATTTACAGAAATCTGCTCATAGGTAGAAGTCTAAGCATAGCTGTACAGATTGGGGCTCCAGCGTTGCCAAGGTTTTTGTTTATTTGCTTGGAAAACCAAAGTTACGAATACATAGCATATAGGGTAGCACACTTTGAATTTGTAAATTTGTATGTGTGGACCTACTGTGTCACTAAATTGATTTGATGTAGGGTTTCCCCCAAGAGTGTGTCCTGAGTGGTCCCTTGGTTTTCAGCCTTTAACCCCCTTATGGGGATTTGCTCTTTGCTGCAAAACCACCAGGTCTGTACTTTAGGAGTTGTCTTAGACCAGAATGGTCTAAAGACAACAATGTATGTGCAGAACCAGTAGCCTATTTACTTTCCCATGTGTCCTTCAGGTTTGACGGTTAATTGTAGGGTTTGTACATTGGTCCTTTTAGACCTAGTCTCGACAGGTGTGTGTATGTGTGAGTGTGTGCACTTCAGGAGAAGCTGTAGAGAATTTACATATACTGCTGATAGATATATCGGAAGAATGTATAAGGGGTACCACAGTTAGTAGGGAAACACTAAGCTGTGCTCTAGATACTAGCATGGGTATAGCAGGAAAAAATCTAATAATAAATGCAAGTTCACAAGGAAAAGTTGATCATGGGGAGTGTAGCTGTAATTTTTTTTTTTTATTATGCATATAAAAAATATACCCAAGTAAAATGAATAAAATAAAAAGTTATTTAAAGTTATTCAAAACAAATCCCATACACAAGGTCAACAGGTTAATAATGTTCAATAAGTTGTTGCATAAGTGCATAATAGTCAGATTATAATTGGTGTTACTTAGAATCAAGGTTTTAGTGTTACCCCTAAATACTAATGATGCAATCACCGTTTCTGTTAGGAGCACTGTAGTTCATGTCAATGACAAGATGTTATAGTCTTATTGCCCTTTTATATAGTTGGTAAAGTGCATTTAGTTTGCTGTAGATAGTCACTGGGGGAGATTTATGAAAATTGTCTGAGAGCAGAACTGTTGTAGTAACCCATTGCAACCAATCATGGATCAGCATAAATTTTATAAGCAGGCTTGGGAAAATGAAAGCTAAGCTCGGATTTGTTGCCATATGCAACAGTTCTGCTCTCAGACTTCAGAGACTTCAGACTTATGATAAATCTCCACCACTGTGTCCATTTAGGGTAGGGTCCACAATATCCCATTGTCCTCCTGCATCCCGAATGTAGTGTGAGTGATATTATGTAGTGCCATCAGTGAAGACAATCCCAGTGCATGAGTATACCGGAGGTGCATCACAGGTGTCAGATCTATCTTATTCCGTCCATGGAAAGAAATCCCAGTGCATGTTTGTTAAGCGCAGTAGGCACACCATAGGTATAAGATGTGCCACGGTTATAAACTAGACTTGTTTCTACTGGAATGAGCTGATTTTGATTAAACAATATAGTAATGTTGCTCCTTATTGTTGCTCCTTGTTAAAAGGCAGTAGTATGATGATGGCGGGTTCCAATTGTTTGTTGGTCTTGAAGAGTGGATCTACCGATGGATCTAAATGCATTTCAAGGGCTCTGTCTCCACAGTAGCATAAAGACATCTAAGGCAAGGAATTTGTTTTATATCTGTTTATCGGATATTGGTATTCGTAAAAACCTAGAGTGGTCTTGTATAACATGGAGAAATTGGCATGGATTGTGTTGAATTCAACATTAATATTATTCCCTTCCTAATGCAGTGCTTCTCAATAGGTTTAATCAAAGGACATCTACCACTAGGATTGTAAACCAGGTACACTTACATGCTGGTGTGTGCCCCCTCTGTCAAAATCTTCTCTTCTTTTAGCATCTTTTTTTAAAAAAAAAAACATATTTTATTAGTTTTCTTAGTTTACCATTTGCAACAAATAGAATTAATAATTATAACTGGTGAATCTTTATCAATACAAAGTGAGTACGTCACAGTAAGGCATTGCAGATACATAACAGAAATCCCACACATACCCCCCTCCCTTCCCACCCCGTCACAGGTTCCATATATTACTTGTCAATATACTCATAAAGAAAGCTAGCAACCACGGAGCTCCAGGTAGATCGTAAAAGAGTCATGGGTGAGAGGACGATCCCAGCTCATTGGGTAATCTTGAGTTTGCCCAATTTTCCTGCTAAATCATTTTGAAGATACCACTTTGTGGTAATATAAGGAGAAACTATTTCCCTGATAATGTCATCGAAAAAAAATTCTGCAATAAATCCCCCCCCCCCATTTGTCAAATAATTTTTCCATCAGGGTATCTTTACAATACTCAACCTTGATGCTTTCCAAGTGAATGTAACTCCTGATGAGAAGCAATACATCCTCAACCTGTGGGCCAACTGATTGTAACCATCTGGCAAATATAAAACATTTAGCTGGTAAGATATAAACATGAAACACTAGGGGTAGGGAAAAAGTCAGCACATCACAGTGAAGGAGTAACAAGCTGGGATCAGTTTGTCATTCACGCTTAAAGTAACCTGTCGCCAGAACTCCTGGGAAGCCGGACATGCCCATAGCCCATGAAATAAGTCTTTAAAGGGTTTTTGGCACTATGGACACCTCTTCAATCTGTGTGGTGCATCAGGATGCGGTGGTATATTGAAACCATAAATAGCCTTATGTATGAGTCTGAAATATCCCTCCCTCCATTTTTCACTTATCATCACTTTCCTAAGTGTCTCCCAACCCTTAAGTACCATCGGTGTAAGATCAGTTTTCCCCATATCCACTTTACAGAGTTGGGGATACAAAAAATTAGATAGAATGCACATTTGGGGTAGAACAAGAAGGTACATTTTTGATCTTTTGACGAGTCTCTAAGTGTATCCTGTAAAAATCCCTTAATTTGACAAAATGCCAGGTAATGTCCTGAGCCCAGCTGGTGAGTAGTAGCTAGTTCTTGAAAAGTTAAGGTCTAGGTACTGTAGGGTGAAGCCGTCTTAATGCCATTTTCCTGCCATATCTTAAAGGCAGGATTGTCCCTACCCTGTGTGAATTCTGGATGATCTTTAAGCGTCTTTTTACAAAAAAAGCTTTAAACATTATGCTAATGAACCTTAGGGGCTCAATTAACAGTTATGAAGCTCACAGCCACTTAGACTCATTTGCATAATTCTTAAAGCCTTTTTGTTTTAAAAAAAGAAGAGCAGATCCTGACAGAGGGGACACTCACTTGCACGTAAGTGTGCTTGGTTTACAATCCATGATGGTAGATTTCCTTTGAGTAAACAAATAACATGTTTCTCAGTAAGATGTTTTTCAATAATTTCAAAATATCATAATAATGCTGGTGATGTTACTCTTTACAAGATAATAAACATCAATTATCACATACATTAGAAGAAATAAACAGAATTAAACCTGCAGTGATGGCAACAGGGGGTTTGCATTAGCTTCAGTCTGTGTGCTGGGTAATCAGCGTAACCCAGACTGGCATTGGGGCAAACCTCAACATTTTCTTAACATAATATATGGGGTAGAATTTCTATAATTTAAGGTTATTTTTCTGCCTACATATCTGTATGAGGGTTTGTTTTTTTTGTAACAAATTGTCCTTCCTTGTGACAGCAATTACTATTCCATGCCTTATATTGGGAAGTTGGAAACATTTTTTCAAATGGGTAGATTTATGGGAAAAACGCATTTGCACAATTTTCTTGTGTACAGTGTTTTTACTGATTTCACTGTGATCTCCAAATGACACCTCTCATGTATACTTTGGGTTGGTACAATCACACGGATATCAAATTTGGATAGGTTTTCTTAATTTCTTAATGTTTTAATACATTTTAAAAAATTAAAACAAATTAAAACTAAAAACAAATTTTCTTCATTTTGCCCTATTCTGACACTAATAACCTTTTCATACTTCGGTGTATGGAGCAGTGTAAGGTATCATCCTTCGTGGGACATTTTCCCTGCTACCATTTTGCAGACTTGTTGGTTAAATTTTATTTTTATTTAGTTGTAAAATGTTGAAAAAGGGGTGATTTGGATATTTAGACACTGTTTTCCATTACGTATAACCATTTTAATATTTTGGTAGATATGGATTTTTGGGATGCTGCGATACCTGACATGTTTATGATTCTATTTGTTTATTTCATACGCGTTCTAGGAAAGGGGGAGTGATTTAGAATAAAAAAAAAACATTTTAATATTTTTTAAAGTTTTTTCAGTTTTTATTTACTACTTTTTTTAGGTCCCTATGGGTGTTTGAATGCTACGAGTCTTATTGCTCATGCAATATGCTTCAATGCAACTGAATTGCAATATAATGTGAATGTACAGATCTTTTATTACAACCTGCCTCCAAAAGATGTTAAGTAACAGTCATAGGAGCTTCCCAGAGGCTCCCAGCTGTCCTGGCAACCAATCAACTGATAAAGTTGTGGAGTTTGCTGATTGGCAGTAATATGTTTGCTCCCGTGTGAAGTTGCGGTTCATGTGAAATGGTTAGTTTTCCCCACGGTAAGTAAGAGGTTAACTGCTACAACCAGCACCGTCCACAGCAGTTAGCTGCAGGTGTCTGCTGTAAAATACAGCAGGTACTTGACCTGTACAGAGAGGGAACAGTCTATGAGCTTTCTTCATTTACCCCTAACCATTTAATGACATATATTTATGTTAGGCAGTTCTTAAGAAGTTAAAGTGACATGACGAGGAGTGTGTTTTAACATTGGAGTTATGTTCTTTTATTCTCTGTATATGTATTGTTACTGTCAGGTACACTCTGCTAAGCAGGGCCGGCTCTATGGGTAGGCAAGTTGGGCATTTTTTCATTCAATCTTCTGTTTCTCTTCTACTATATTTATCTCTCATATCTACTGTATATAATCTACGTTATAGTTCTACATCTATAAATCTCTATCATCTTTCATATTTATCTTCTATCATAATAATAATAATAATTCCTTTATATAGCGCAGACAGATTACGCAGCACTACACAGACCTTGTCACATCAGTCCCTGTCCCCATGGCGCTTACAATCTATTCCACCTACCAGTAAGTTTTTGGATTAGAGGAGGAAACCGGAGGACCCGAAGGAAACCCATGCAAACCTGGAGAGAACATAGAAACTCTTTGCAGATGTTGACCAGCACTACAAGGTTGTAGTGCTAATCACTAAACCACTGTGCTGCCCATCAATCTCCCTTTTATCTATCTATCTCCTATAAAATTCTACCATACTACAGTTTGTTTTACCATACTAAAGGAGCCTCTTACTGACTGTGACTGGTCATACAATTTATTTTATTTTGGGGCCCCACTTTTAGTTTTGCCCAGGGCCCCACTTTGTCTAGGACCGGCCCTGCTGCTAAGTATATAATACCCTCTGTGGAACAAGTAATGCATTTTTCTATATTGTACTCAAAGTTGTTGACAGTAGATTTTAATTGAGTAGTTTTTCTTTGAGGCGATGTTATTTTGCAGTTGCATGTCCCACATCGGGAAAAAGCTTTTGTGTAAATAATGGAAGGTTTTTTTTGGCAATGTGGGCCCTAGTGTTTTGTTTTTTTGGAGTAGGTGCCAGTGTTTTGTGATAATTGTTTCCACTTTTTTATGCTTTTTATGCTTTTATGTGGTAATTTTGTATTTTGGTGGTCTAACTAAATTCCTGTTTCTTTCACATATTCGAAGTGTTATAGATAAATTAGACTGGATCTCAAGCTGGGACGAAGCAGCAGCAGAATAGGTATCTTTGGAATTGCTGTCAAAGGCGTTCTCCAAATGTGCCAGTTAACTTTAGAATTATGCTTTTAGTATCAGCATCAGAATCTGGACTATAGTACAGTCTCCCATCTATATCAGGGACTCCTATCACTTATATTATATGATTTTGATGGGGAATGTGTATAATAGAGCCTCTTCAACATCTATATGAGAGCCCTTCGTAAGAGGGTATATTATGGGCTTTACTGTGGGTAGTCCCTTGCATGGGGAATAATGTTTACAGAAAGATATTGGAAGATATAACTAACCTTAATGTAAAAACTATTTGGACAGTTTATTTTACTATGAACTTACCTTACCTTCCTCGAAAATTAAATGTAAAAGGATATTTGAGACGAACCAAATCCAAACATCATATGAGTAAATTAAAATACAATCTGTCTCATGACAAATAACTTATTTACACTTGTTACCATTTTATTTTTATTCTGCATATACACATATTCCGTCTAACGTTTGATTTGCATATTTCCTATTTTGTTTGTAATCATGCCCATAGCAACAGATTTAACAAAAACCTTTTCTATTATTAATATTTATTATCTGGCCACATGTCTACTGCGACCACCACCAACAATCCAAAGGACCTTCGTTCAGAGGTGTAAATTCAAGAAACTGAGTCCCAATGCAAAATGTGTAACAGGCTTCCTAAATATAATGTATCGTTCATGGTAATAGTTTCCTCATATGGGAAAAAGATATAATATACTCTCACACCAATCGGAGCTGAAAGATCCAGACTATGGTGGGGGGCAAAACCCTACGATCAGGGGAATGTTAAGGAGCAGTTCTTATGAATCGTTGAGCACGTCTATTAAATGGATCTTCCAGAGATGATCAAACATGGTGTGAAGGACCTAACACACAGTGGTCAATTAATGAATGCATTTCTTGGAGAAATTGTACCAAACAAAGCTCCAGCATGGGGATACTGAAATAGACATGTTTGAAGTGAATAAATTTAGGCCAGGGAGAAACTTGGCGGGTTGTGTGCGATTTGTACTGATCGTATATTAGGTGAGATTTATACAGATCTCATCTAATGGTGCAACATATCCACAGCAGGTTAATTATTAAAAATTTGCATCTAAATTAATTTATTTTTGCAATGCAAATTTGTATTCTGCCTCCTGCCACAACAAAATCATTCTGTGAAATAATGGTAGAAACCAACACATGGGCCCAGTCTGTCACTGGCCTTAAATGGGGTTGCAACAAGTATTATTGTTATCCCCTATTCACAGAATAGGGAATAACAAGCTGATGAAACATGGCGCTTGGCTATCTAGGTCATTCACATTCACTGTGTATAAGAGTGGATTAACCGAGCGCTGTGCTTGGCAATTATCGACACACAAACTCTATTTTCTATTCAGCGTGGAATGTTACTCATTCTATATAACTAAATGACATTTCAAAGGACAAATGAATTCATTTTATTTTTTTCAGCTTGTACTATTCAAATTACCATCCCGTAAGAGCCGTCCAGATAATGAAAGTGGGAAAGCTACAGCTTCACCTGGGCAAGTTTCCTGAAGCTATGATAACACTTAAGCAGGTCAATAAACTGTGTTACTTCTCTTCTACTATTCTTTTCTGTTAATTGCCATCATGCTGTATTTTCAGGTTCAAGATTGTATCGATAATAATGTTGCCTTTTGTCTACTGTTTTATTTTTAACTATGTCCTGTCTCGGATAACCTATATTATCTACAGTCTATATAACTGGCCAGTGAGGGGTTTTGAATTGCCACCCAAGTTCATATATCTATGGTGACTGCCCTATTAAAGATGGAACATTCTGTGTATTACCATCTAATGACATCAGAACCGCACTATTAGTCCTCTAATTTACAGCGATCCTATGAGAAGAGTGTGTTATACACTCATTTGTGCAATATTACATGTTTCAAACTCCATTACCTTAACGTGAGCAAATTTCATATTTCTGAGGTTAGTCACTGACATGATATGTTTGTAGCAGTCACCTAGTTTGGTTGGGTCCAACTTCAATTAATTTAGATTTAACTCAAAGGAATGGGCGCTGACCAGGAACTTGGTGTAACCACTACACAGGGAACATTGCTGCCTGCTTCATATTCCAATGTCTCTCAAAGACATACTGATTTTAGAAAGAATTTAGAAAGTATAGATAAATAATTGTAAAAAAGTAACTTAAAATGTCAACATAATTTTAATGAATACAACAAGAAATACACATTTTCAACTAGACTAGAATACCAAACAATGGTTTTTCATTAGACAGAGCTAATATGCTGTCGGCATTGTACTCTGCATACAGAAGAAACTTACCTCTCAGCACTTTTGAGAATTCAGACTTTGCAGGATCAGCATCCATTAAATGTCCCATATGCTATTACTAGGGCATTGTTGTTAACGTTAATATCTTGTAACATCTGTAGTATTGAGAAGAGCTAGAACCTGTTTATTCAGAATACACCAATGTCCATCTAATTAGAGAGAGAAGTAGAGGGAACCATGTCTCACATTGTGTCAGCCCAGTATATTGCAACACAATACCTCTATAATGTAGTGGTGCATTCTGGGTAATTACACAAAGTAATTCTACCAGTTCTGTTAGCAATGTAATAAGCAGATAAAACTAATTCCATTATTTTTAGGTGTTTTAATAGCAGTGAGAAGATGACAGTAATTGTAATGACCACTTGACTGGCTTTAGCAATTACCACAAGACATTTGTATGAATTATTCTAGAAGGCGACTTATATGGCTCCCCTGAAACAGTCTACATATACAAAACAGAAAATAAATATTTGCTTACTATTATTTTCCTCTTTAAAGGCAGAGTAATTTAATGAAGTTCCTCCTTATGCCATCATAATAGCCCTGCTCCATTGAGGCATTGACTTCAGAAGATATCTGCAGGTTTATTGGGATATCTGCCACAAAAACGTTAGCAGCAGATGCTTAATAGTGAAGGTGTAACCCAAAAATGATTTTCTTTTTAGCCAAGTTATTATATTGAATACATTTTTATGATCTTTATTATCTTTTTTATATATATTTATGTCACTATCTATATTTCATAAAAAAGTACTTTATCCTGCAATTCTTACTGTGAAAATTAGGCTTATAGGACATCTACCACCAGTATTGTAAACCAAGCACGCAAACATGCTGGTGTGTTCCCCCCTGTGGCAGGATCCGCTCTTATTTTAGCTCCTTATGCCCTTGGTTTTACAAAACAAAAGGCGTTACAAATTATACAAATGATGTTATTTGAGCTTGGAGCCGCTTGGGCATATTTGCATAATGTTTAAATCCTTTAAAAAAAAAACCAAGGGCATAAAAAGCTAAAAGAATACCGGATCCTGCCATTGGGTAAATTTCCTTTGATGCTACACTGATACTTGATTTTGTCGGGTAGAGCCAAGTCCATGCACTCTGCCCGACAGAATCAAGTGTCAGTGTACTACTGCTGAAAATGAGATGCTTCAGCTTACATTCAGGTTGGCTTACGGTTAGTGATTTTATAGTATCTAATAGAGTGGGGCTCAGGAAATATCCAATAAAGGGAGTGTAGTATTTAATATAGGGGGCACAGTATATATCCTATAGAGGGGGAGCATCGTATATATCTAGTAAAGGGAGCATAATGTAAGGGCTGTGGAGTCAGTAAGCCTGTATATGAGCTGGTTTTGTAATGCAGAAGGGAGGGGCAGGATGCAGAGAGCACTACATCGTGCAGAGAAGAGAAGCTATTCATGAGAAGAATTCGTCCATAGTCAGAAGATTTACGGTCGGATCCAGGGGCAACCAAAAGAGACAGGTTGTAAATGCTGTAATTTGCTGTAAATGTGTTATTTTGTTATACTGAGTATATTTAAGAATCTTGTCTTCATGGGCATACCCCTTTAAAGTTCAGCACACATTTATCTCAACTAAAAGGGAGATCAGGTGTGCACAGGCCGCACCAACAGGCCACATGCAGTCTGTCAATTCATGAGTTCCAGTCCACAAACTGTTGACTGTCAGAGTCCAGTGAGCACTTCCATAACTAATGGAAATGTTCATTGGTGCAGGAGGCCGGGTACCAGTGAATGCAGCTCTTTTTGTCTTCTCTGAGGTCTCCAGTATTATTAGTTTTATGCTGTAGGGGTCAGTATTAGTATTTGTCTGCTATGGAGTCTTTAGTAATATCAACTGTTATGGGTCTCCAGTATTTTCCTGCTCTGGGGGTCTCTAGTATTAGTAGATTTATGCACTGGAGGTCTCAATCATTTTAAGACAGCCAAGTAGTTTACATTATAGACGGTCCCCTACTTAAGGACACCCGACTTACAGACGACCCCTAGTTAAAGATGGACCCCACTGCCCACTATGACCTCTGGTGAAGCTCTCTTGATGCTTTACTTTAGTCCCAGGCTGCAATGATCAGCTGTAACGTGTCAGTGATGAAGCTGACCCGATTACAGCAAAAAATTTTAAACTCCAATTGTCACTGTAGCAAAAAAAAATTTTTGACTGGATCTACAATTATAAAATATTTTAACTTGCATTCAAATTCAACTTAAGAACAAACATATGGAACCTATTTTGTACGTAACCCTGGGGCTGCCTGTACTTTTATTATCTGCTCTAGGGTCTGCACTATTAATGTCTGCTCTGAATGCAGTATTTGATTACTGATCTTTCTTTGGCATTAATAATTCTAGGGTTGGCAATTTGTGCTGTACTGTGGTTGTTGGTGCATCTAGGGTGCTGGTTACTGTTGCAGCCCCTTAAAAATAAGCAATATAAATACTTGGCAATTTGGACCAATTAATGTTGCTCACCCCTGGCCTAAATCCTTAGGATTTATCAAGTATCAGGAATAGAACAGGCATTTAAAGGGATTTTTTAAATAATTTATTATATGTTTGTGGAGTCAGAGATTTCATCACGACTCCAAATACACCAAAATTGTCACCATGTATTAAATAGGGGACAAAGTATATAGCTATTAGAGGGGGGCACAGAGTGTATGTATATATATATATATAATATATATAATAGAGGGAGCAAATCTGTTCTTTATTGAATAGTAATTCAATATTATGTATCCTGTATATGTTAGAATAAATTTGGGGGTGGGGAAGAGCAATGTCTAAGCTGACTTGAAGAGGTATTCCCATGAAGACAAGTTTCTTTAATAGTGCTGCATATACTATAATCCATACATAAATGCATGTCTCTAATATTTTTTAATTTGGTTGGCTGTTTATGCTAAAATGGGGGAGGATTGTATATATTTTAATGACCTGGGGTAGGGGGTGATTTTGTGGGATTCGTCCTATACAAGAAAGTACCTAGAAACTGCCCTGCCCGTAACCCTGTTGCTGTCTTTCCTTGAACCACTTTTAGTAGGTATTAACCACTACATACCAGTAATCTCCCACAATACTGATAGAGGTGGTGATAGAGCTTGTCAAACTTACTAAGATCTAATCCTAACCCATTCCCTTCTTCTGACACATTAATTAAGTAGCTGCCTAAAATGTACTGCCATTGTACATGCCATTGTCACATAATAAACACATTCAGCTCTCTATTGGAGATTTAATGTTATGTCTGAACACATTATGAAACTTATTCAGTAATACCATCAGCCAGAATCATCCTGTGTTTCATTGTTACATAAAAGACCAGATTCTTGGAAGGGGGTTAAAGGCCTAAGAATATATAATCCCTCCAATACTGGTAACTGGCCTGTCCCAAGCCAGCTGGACTAGACAGTGGTCCATTACTGTGCTATTATTGGGTTATTAATGCTAAAAACAAATACAAATAATTGATGGCTTGATGTTTGCAGAATGTAATGCATGTGTGAAAATTTGCATTCATTTCATTGGACTCCTAATGGCTTCCCTTAGTGTCCTTTTGTATTACTTCCGTTAGGTTTCGGTTTTTGGAGCAGAAAAATAGCACTGCTGTTTCCATCCAATTTTCTGTTCAAATAACGGAAGTGGTGCAAATGGACCCTAATGAAAGCCATTACATCCTTGGACTTTTTAACTGATTTGAGAATGAACTCAATAGAGTTCTGATTTATTGTTTGAGTAAAGGCAGCTAATAGCGAAGATCTAAGCACAGATGTGAACTTGGCCTAAGATTTCTATGTAAAGCAGAATAGTTTTAGCACAGCTGGAGAGAACCTTTCCCAACAATTCCAACAATACTTATATCCTGCTGCTGGCTTCTTCATAGCCTGAGATACAGCCTGGTATATCTATTAGCCCTTCTATACAAGATTACACACACATATACACCTGTGCACTGTTTCACCGGTAGACCTATAAGCTTATGGCTACTTTACACACTACCGGCTAGGATGGATGTGTCAGTCAGGCTGTTCAGCAGATGCTGTCACTCTCCCCTCACCCCAGGACACAGATGAGCTGTGCTCATCCTACCCCCTACTGACCCGACTTTAGCCTTGTCAAAGCCTAGACAGAAGTTGGTGGTGTGCAAGGGGGCACATGGATAATAATAGATTATTTATTAAACTGAGCAGCTGCAGGAGGTGGAGTGTGTGAGGGAACATGTGAACTAAGTGTAGAAAGAACAGACATGACCGACCTGCCAATGCTTCCTGTAACTACCCAGCAGAGACCAGAACTAGCTCAGTGTATACCCCCAACCCCTCACCCTTCTGTGACCCATGAATTTGTGGTCTGCATCGCTTGTTTCCTCCATTTTCACTCTTCACAACCTTATAGCAACCAAAATGCCAAGATGACTGCTGAGACAGGATGAAACCAAAGGATTAGCAGAGAAATAGCTGCAATAAAGTAACTAATGTACATTGGAAAAATGTTAACTTTACAGTATCACTTTAAATGACCTCAACAAGTATTCAGTAATTAAACCAACACATGGAGGAACGCTGGTGTATGATACATCTCCCCCACAGTGTACATGCGTGAATACCACAAGATACCACCAACAGATGGAGGTATACAGGGCAATACATTGTTTTTTGATTGGTGGTTAGTAGGCACACTGTCACTCTACCGAATCACCCCCATGAAAATGCTGTGCAGAACAGCGAAAAATGCAAGGGCGCAGGCAATAGCCATGTGTTTTTCATCTATATAATTGTCAACAAGTATATATGGTATTCTAATAGATTGTAAGGTCGTTTTATACGACTATGTTATTACATATGATGGTGTTATAAAATAAATCTTCGTTATGAATATTGTTACAAGGCTTGTGACCTTGTAGAAGTAACAGCTTTCACTGCAATACAGAGTTAGGAGCTTCATTGGTTACCATACTGCCCATTATTTTAATTGGCTACCAGGGACTCCTGTGCCTCAGGGCTACAGTTTACCTTAGTGCCCACACGCTGCTTTAGCTCCTGCCCATCATTACCTGTCAGCAACTCACATGATATATTCAGTCTACACAGTAAACAGATTACTAGAAACTATCATATTAGATATCTATGTTTCTAACAATCTGATTTGGAAAAATATTTGTCAAGTCTTCTACTTGTGGACAAAGAAGAATGCACCTATTGGATGTTCTCCCTGGATTTTATTAGAAAAACCTAGAGCTATAGCTAAACTAAGTGCTCATTAATATAGTATAAGAGCACCGGTGTCTCATTTAGTTCTCTTTTCCATTTCGTTGTAACAGACCTTGTGCCCATTCCACTGCATGTACTCATTATGCAGAAAACTGCGCAAAGTCATTTGCTGTGTGAGTCACATCAGAACTCATTCATTTTAATCAGTCTGGGATGAAATACAAAGTACCAAAAGAGCTGCCTTCTGATTTTTGCCATATGTGTATAGTGCAGTTATGGCTAATCACTTTGCGTTATCACTATCCGACATTGTGGTAATCAATCTGCATACTTTTATGTGCTTTTGTGATTTGTGGCCGCCAGATTCCCATTTTTGTATGGATTGCAGAAAAGGTGTTTTTTTGCTTTTATTTTTTCTCACAAAGGATCCTTTCTTTTCGATCTTTTTTCATTTTCTCTAATCTGGGGGCATTAAAGATATGTGGAAGACATCAGAGCACTATCATAATATGAATGCATCTAGGTTATGAATATTTTGCTTATTTAGGCCATTGAGAACTTCATCGATTTGTGTGGCTTCACTGTGAATTCATGTAGTTAGAACATACCAAAGAATTGAGTTTATTCCATATATTAAAAGGTGCAGTTTTAACAGTGATATCTGTATGATGCTCCAAAAGAGTTAACTGCAGTTAATTTAACTGCAATGGAAGTGTTCTGCTGTTCGTGCTGTGACCAGCTCCTGAGGCAGGCTATTCTACAGATTCACAGTTCTTATGGTAAATAAATCTTGCTGCCTCTTTCGCTATATTTTTATGAACACACTGTTAATTTAATGACATAATTGTATTCTCTTTCACACGTCTACTCTTGAATCTAACTTTATGTAGTTCAAAACCAATTAATCTTGCCTTTATCTCCTATCTAATGTCAGGACATCGTTATTTACCAGAATTGAACTGCATTCTCTAGCTGAGGCAACATCAATTCTTTGTGAAGTGGTCATAATATTAGGCTATACCACGAGTCCAAGCTCTGTATATTATACACTGTTGTGCAGTGTATAACTGCACGACGCCAACAGTTATACACTGGCATTGTGTGATGTTATCTAGTGTTTGATCTAGAAGCAATTTACTGTTAAAATGCATGTAACTTATGATGATTATTATTATGTATGCATGTGGAAAAATACAATGATGAAGACTATAGTGAATTAGAGCAACATTTGGGTGTTTCCATGATAAGAAGATGGCAGATCCTGGAGATGTTTTTGAAGTGCATATCACAAGCATATCACAAGAGTGTGCAAGTTTTTGAATAGAATCAGTAAAGAAAAGGTCAAATAACGCCAAAATAAATGAGAGAGCAATTGAAATTGGAACGGAAAAGAGCTAGAAAAAGATGTCTTTGCATGTCTTTGTGTAGAATGTGCAGTTGAGTACACAATGCTGACTATGCTGACTATTTTCCACTTAACAGAACAATGACCGATAAAATGCAAAACAATAAAGACCTTTTATATGATTAGACATAAAGAAGAAATAATCTAGGATTTAATAAGAGAAAAATGAGAATCATAACTATATGGCAGTGGTGGCAATACATTGGAAGACTGTTGGTGTTGTAAAGTGGCACCAGCTTCACTCAGGGAAATAATTGTACCGAAGTGAACGGGTCAAAAAAGGTTGTAATTTGCTGTGCATGGCAGCATGGTGTGCCAGCGGCCGTCCTGATCATGAGAAGCGCACACTACTCTAATAGCTGTACTGTATCCGATCCTGCACCTGGATGCTGATCACATGACCAGGTCAGATTTTTATGTAGTAGACATAAATATCATAGGTTTCTACTGAATGAAAGCAGAGATCTTACAAAACCATATGAAATGGTATATTTTATACACAAATAACCTTAGTTGTTGAATTGGGAATAGCTCTTTAAGAATATTAAATGATCAAATATCTCCCCTTCTTTAATTTTTTTTACAGGCCTTTGAGATCATTAAGGTTACACATGGAAGAGACCATGGTCTGACACAGAATTTGCTGAAGCTATTAGGAGAATGTGAGATGGAGATGAAAACTACATAGAAAAAAATCCTTCATATTTCATCTTGTTACAAGTATTCTCTGTTGTCATCTTTCTTACATTGTATTTCATGTGTACAGTAGATCTACTTTTTGCACCAAGCAAGTATACAAAAAATTATCAATGTTCATCAATATGAAACTAATAAAACTTATATACATTACAGTATATACAATTGTTTCTTCTTACCTGGCAAAAGTCAGGGTTTGTTCACGTGACATTATTATGGATCCATTTTGTGCACTGCAGTGCCAATTCCTGAACAGTGATATCTCTAAGCCACACACAATGGGACACTTTTACTTACAGGGTGATCACAATCTATATACACATGACATTGGACAGACGTTTTACAATAAGACACACATTTCTTTGTCCGGATATGGGTATTTTCTCTGCCAATGGCAGCTTTACGTCCGTTTGTGTAATAAACCCCCTGCCGTGACAACTGGTCCATTTTTTTGTAATATAATTAACTATCTCATAGTTTAATACCATCGGCATGGAATTAGACTACATAGGGAGACACCCTTTGGCACACATAATGCTAAAATCTATTTTTCTATTTATTCATAAATTTCATAGGAAAAATAAGAATGGCACAACAAAATGACAGAAAATGATCCATAATTATCATTTCATTGGGCAGTTTTTACTTTAATGACCATGTCAGGAGAGGCAAAAGGCTCATGTTTCATTTCTGAGATTTTAACCAAAGGGGAAATATCTATAGCCATCAGAATTGGTTGAGCAGGTAAGCAAAATGAGTGAATTTACATGGGAAATAAATAGACAGATGGATTGTAAATGCCATACTAAAATGTCTACATTCAGAAACATATGTGTATTTATATAAGGCAATAAGGCAACATTGTAAAACACATTTTGAAGACTGCCTACAGCTGCAGATGCGAGTGTCTACTGTACATTTTCCACCTGCTCGTATTTACAGAAATCTGCTCATAGGTAGAAGTCTAAGCATAGCTGTACAGATTGGGGCTCTAGCGTTGCCAAGGTTTTTGTTTATTTGCTTGGAAAACCAAAGTTACGAATACATAGCATATAGGGTAGCACACTTTGAATTAGTAAATCTGTATGTGTGGACCTACTGTGTCACTGAATGGATTTGATGTAGGGTTTCCCCCAAGAGTGTCTCCTGAGTGGTCCCTTGGTTTTCAGCCTTTAACCCCCTTATGGGGATTTGCTCTTTGCTGCAAAACCACCAGGTCTGTACTTTAGGAGTTGTCTTAGACCAGAATGGTCTAAAGACAACAATGTATGTGCAGAACCAGTAGCCTATTTACTTTCCCATGTGTCCTTCAGGTTTGACGGTTAATTGTAGGGTTTGTACATTGGTCCTTTTAGACCTAGTCTCGACAGGTGTGTGTATATGTGAGTGTGTGCACTTCAGGAGAAGCTGTAGAGAATTTACATATACTGCTGATAGATATATCGGAAGAATGTATAAGGGGTACCACAGTTAGTAGGGAAACACTAAGCTGTGCTCTAGATACTAGCATGGGTATAGCAGGAAAAAATCTAATAATAAATGCAAGTTCACAAGGAAAAGTTGATCATGGGGAGTGTAGCTGTAATTTTTTTTTTTTATTATGCATATAAAAAATATACCCAAGTAAAATGAATAAAATAAAAAGTTATTTAAAGTTATTCAAAACAAATCCCATACACAAGGTCAACAGGTTAATAATGTTCAATAAGTTGTTGCATAAGTGCATAATAGTCAGATTATAATTGGTGTTACTTAGAATCAAGGTTTTAGTGTTACCCCTAAATACTAATGATGCAATCACCGTTTCTGTTAGGAGCACTGTAGTTCATGTCAATGACAAGATGTTATAGTCTTATTGCCCTTTTATATAGTTGGTAAAGTGCATTTAGTTTGCTGTAGATAGTCACTGGGGGAGATTTATGAAAATTGTCTGAGAGCAGAACTGTTGTAGTAACCCATTGCAACCAATCATGGATCAGCATAAATTTTATAAGCAGGCTTGGGAAAATGAAAGCTAAGCTCGGATTTGTTGCCATATGCAACAGTTCTGCTCTCAGACTTCAGAGACTTCAGACTTATGATAAATCTCCACCACTGTGTCCATTTAGGGTAGGGTCCACAATATCCCATTGTCCTCCTGCATCCCGAATGTAGTGTGAGTGATATTATGTAGTGCCATCAGTGAAGACAATCCCAGTGCATGAGTATACCGGAGGTGCATCACAGGTGTCAGATCTATCTTATTCCGTCCATGGAAAGAAATCCCAGTGCATGTTTGTTAAGCGCAGTAGGCACACCATAGGTATAAGATGTGCCACGGTTATAAACTAGACTTGTTTCTACTGGAATGAGCTGATTTTGATTAAACAATATAGTAATGTTGCTCCTTATTGTTGCTCCTTGTTAAAAGGCAGTAGTATGATGATGGCGGGTTCCAATTGTTTGTTGGTCTTGAAGAGTGGATCTACCGATGGATCTAAATGCATTTCAAGGGCTCTGTCTCCACAGTAGCATAAAGACATCTAAGGCAAGGAATTTGTTTTATATCTGTTTATCGGATATTGGTATTCGTAAAAACCTAGAGTGGTCTTGTATAACATGGAGAAATTGGCATGGATTGTGTTGAATTCAACATTAATATTATTCCCTTCCTAATGCAGTGCTTCTCAATAGGTTTAATCAAAGGACATCTACCACTAGGATTGTAAACCAGGTACACTTACATGCTGGTGTGTGCCCCCTCTGTCAAAATCTTCTCTTCTTTTAGCATCTTTTTTTAAAAAAAAAAACATATTTTATTAGTTTTCTTAGTTTACCATTTGCAACAAATAGAATTAATAATTATAACTGGTGAATCTTTATCAATACAAAGTGAGTACGTCACAGTAAGGCATTGCAGATACATAACAGAAATCCCACACATACCCCCCTCCCTTCCCACCCCGTCACAGGTTCCATATATTACTTGTCAATATACTCATAAAGAAAGCTAGCAACCACGGAGCTCCAGGTAGATCGTAAAAGAGTCATGGGTGAGAGGACGATCCCAGCTCATTGGGTAATCTTGAGTTTGCCCAATTTTCCTGCTAAATCATTTTGAAGATACCACTTTGTGGTAATATAAGGAGAAACTATTTCCCTGATAATGTCATCGAAAAAAAATTCTGCAATAAATCCCCCCCCCCCATTTGTCAAATAATTTTTCCATCAGGGTATCTTTACAATACTCAACCTTGATGCTTTCCAAGTGAATGTAACTCCTGATGAGAAGCAATACATCCTCAACCTGTGGGCCAACTGATTGTAACCATCTGGCAAATATAAAACATTTAGCTGGTAAGATATAAACATGAAACACTAGGGGTAGGGAAAAAGTCAGCACATCACAGTGAAGGAGTAACAAGCTGGGATCAGTTTGTCATTCACGCTTAAAGTAACCTGTCGCCAGAACTCCTGGGAAGCCGGACATGCCCATAGCCCATGAAATAAGTCTTTAAAGGGTTTTTGGCACTATGGACACCTCTTCAATCTGTGTGGTGCATCAGGATGCGGTGGTATATTGAAACCATAAATAGCCTTATGTATGAGTCTGAAATATCCCTCCCTCCATTTTTCACTTATCATCACTTTCCTAAGTGTCTCCCAACCCTTAAGTACCATCGGTGTAAGATCAGTTTTCCCCATATCCACTTTACAGAGTTGGGGATACAAAAAATTAGATAGAATGCACATTTGGGGTAGAACAAGAAGGTACATTTTTGATCTTTTGACGAGTCTCTAAGTGTATCCTGTAAAAATCCCTTAATTTGACAAAATGCCAGGTAATGTCCTGAGCCCAGCTGGTGAGTAGTAGCTAGTTCTTGAAAAGTTAAGGTCTAGGTACTGTAGGGTGAAGCCGTCTTAATGCCATTTTCCTGCCATATCTTAAAGGCAGGATTGTCCCTACCCTGTGTGAATTCTGGATGATCTTTAAGCGTCTTTTTACAAAAAAAGCTTTAAACATTATGCTAATGAACCTTAGGGGCTCAATTAACAGTTATGAAGCTCACAGCCACTTAGACTCATTTGCATAATTCTTAAAGCCTTTTTGTTTTAAAAAAAGAAGAGCAGATCCTGACAGAGGGGACACTCACTTGCACGTAAGTGTGCTTGGTTTACAATCCATGATGGTAGATTTCCTTTGAGTAAACAAATAACATGTTTCTCAGTAAGATGTTTTTCAATAATTTCAAAATATCATAATAATGCTGGTGATGTTACTCTTTACAAGATAATAAACATCAATTATCACATACATTAGAAGAAATAAACAGAATTAAACCTGCAGTGATGGCAACAGGGGGTTTGCATTAGCTTCAGTCTGTGTGCTGGGTAATCAGCGTAACCCAGACTGGCATTGGGGCAAACCTCAACATTTTCTTAACATAATATATGGGGTAGAATTTCTATAATTTAAGGTTATTTTTCTGCCTACATATCTGTATGAGGGTTTGTTTTTTTTGTAACAAATTGTCCTTCCTTGTGACAGCAATTACTATTCCATGCCTTATATTGGGAAGTTGGAAACATTTTTTCAAATGGGTAGATTTATGGGAAAAACGCATTTGCACAATTTTCTTGTGTACAGTGTTTTTACTGATTTCACTGTGATCTCCAAATGACACCTCTCATGTATACTTTGGGTTGGTACAATCACACGGATATCAAATTTGGATAGGTTTTCTTAATTTCTTAATGTTTTAATACATTTTAAAAAATTAAAACAAATTAAAACTAAAAACAAATTTTCTTCATTTTGCCCTATTCTGACACTAATAACCTTTTCATACTTCGGTGTATGGAGCAGTGTAAGGTATCATCCTTCGTGGGACATTTTCCCTGCTACCATTTTGCAGACTTGTTGGTTAAATTTTATTTTTATTTAGTTGTAAAATGTTGAAAAAGGGGTGATTTGGATATTTAGACACTGTTTTCCATTACGTATAACCATTTTAATATTTTGGTAGATATGGATTTTTGGGATGCTGCGATACCTGACATGTTTATGATTCTATTTGTTTATTTCATACGCGTTCTAGGAAAGGGGGAGTGATTTAGAATAAAAAAAAAACATTTTAATATTTTTTAAAGTTTTTTCAGTTTTTATTTACTACTTTTTTTAGGTCCCTATGGGTGTTTGAATGCTACGAGTCTTATTGCTCATGCAATATGCTTCAATGCAACTGAATTGCAATATAATGTGAATGTACAGATCTTTTATTACAACCTGCCTCCAAAAGATGTTAAGTAACAGTCATAGGAGCTTCCCAGAGGCTCCCAGCTGTCCTGGCAACCAATCAACTGATAAAGTTGTGGAGTTTGCTGATTGGCAGTAATATGTTTGCTCCCGTGTGAAGTTGCGGTTCATGTGAAATGGTTAGTTTTCACCACGGTAAGTAAGAGGTTAACTGCTACAACCAGCACCGTCCACAGCAGTTAGCTGCAGGTGTCTGCTGTAAAATACAGCAGGTACTTGACCTGTACAGAGAGGGAACAGTCTATGAGCTTTCTTCATTTACCCCTAACCATTTAATGACATATATTTATGTTAGGCAGTTCTTAAGAAGTTAAAGTGACATGACGAGGAGTGTGTTTTAACATTGGAGTTATGTTCTTTTATTCTCTGTATATGTATTGTTACTGTCAGGTACACTCTGCTAAGCAGGGCCAGCGCTATGGGTAGGCAAAGTGGGCATTTTTTCATTCAATCTTCTGTTTCTCTTCTACTATATTTATCTCTCATATCTACTGTATATAACCTACTTTATAGTTCTGCATCTATAAATCTCTATCATCTTTCAGATTTATCTTCTATCATAATAATAATTCCTTTATATAGCGCAGACAGATTACGCAGCACTACACAGACCTTGTCACATCAGTCCCTGTCCCCATGGCGCTTACAATCTATTCCACCTACCAGTAAGTTTTTGGATTAGAGGAGGAAACCGGAGGACCCGAAGGAAACCCATGCAAACCTGGAGAGAACATAGAAACTCTTTGCAGATGTTGACCAGCACTACAAGGTTGTAGTGCTAATCACTAAACCACTGTGCTGCCCATCAATCTCCCTTTTATCTATCTATCTCCTATAAAATTCTACCATACTACAGTTTGTTTTACCATACTAAAGGAGCCTCTTACTGACTGTGACTGGTCATACAATTTATTTTATTTTGGGGCCCCACTTTTAGTTTTGCCCAGGGCCCCACTTTGTCTAGAACCGGCCCTGCTGCTAAGTATATAATGCCCTCTGTGGAACAAGTAATGCATTTTTCTATATTGTACTCAAAGTTGTTGACAGTAGATTTTAATTGAGTAGTTTTTCTTTGAGGCGATGTTATTTTGCAGTTGCATGTCCCACATCGGGAAAAAGCTTTTGTGTAAATAATGGAAGTTTTTTTTGGCAACGTGGGTCCTAGTGTTTTGTTCTTTTGGAGTAGGTGCCAGTGTTTTGTGATAATTGTTTCCACTTTTTTATGCTTTTTATGCTTTTATGTGGTAATTTTGTATTTTGGTGGTCTAACTAAATTCCTGTTTCTTTCACATATTTCTAAGTGTTATAGATAAATTAGACTGGATCTCAAGCTGGGAAGAAGCCAGCAGCATGATATAG
>WNYA01000257.1:0-208068 GCA_019512145.1 Engystomops pustulosus | reverse complement strand
TGTGGCCACATCTGAAAAAACCTTGTACATCCAACCAAGTGTTGGATGTGTGATTATTAGATGTGAATAAGCTAGGTGATAGTTGCATACCTAGTGTGGGGGCTCTTCTGGCCACGCATCTAATTTTGTCTGGAAGTACAGAGGCCAAGTCATTGTCCGTGTAGAGTATAGGAAGATGTTTGTTCACAATATGTGTGACCTGTTGATATTGTAAGCTAAAAGTAGTGGAAAAAGTCACCTGTTGATTGTGTTCTTTATGTTTAGTGTTTTCTGTTAATAATTTGTCTCTGGGGATATTCTCCACTATTTTCTCTGCTCTGTTTAGCATCCATCTCGGATACTCTCTGTGTGACAGATCCTTCTTCTTTCTATGAATTTTTTGAGTCAGGGTCATGTTATCTGTGCAATTACGTTTGGTACGTATCATCTCCCCAACAGGGATGTTTTTGATGACATGCCTAGAATGACATGAACGAGCATTAAGTGTGGAGTTGAGTGCCGTGGGTTTAGTATAGGGTTCGATGCTGACATGTGGGGTACCCATGAGTGTCGAGACGAGCACTCAAGCACCGGGAAAAGTTCGTCTCGAATAACGAGTACCCGAGCATTTTAGTGCTCGCTCATCTCTAGTCTCCTCTATGTGTAGAGGGACAGAGTCCTTTGTAGGAATCTCTGCTGTGGCAGAAGAAGGGGTGCTATCATAGAACATGACAGTGGGCAGTTCAAGGAGAGTCTCTTGACTGAGATAAATAAGGGTGAGAGTCCCAGGAAAGTCTCTGGCTCTATAGGGTTAGCGGGCGCTCAGCCCAAATGGGATAGCAGTAATAATATTTACAATAGGCACAGTACCTGAAGAGGTCTACAGCCCATCAGGGGCTAATCAGATGCATCGCTGGTTTCAGCAGGGACAGGATCCGGAATCAGCAGGGAATCCTGTGTATCCTCAGCGGAAGGAGGAGCCGGCTGGAGACACCCGGTGGCAGTTGCAGGTACTGCAGGCTCAGCAGCATCCTCCTGACATCCAGGGGGAGGGGCGCTGTTGCCCGGGGAGGGGCGCTGTCGCCCGCGCTGTCGCCCGTGCTGTCGTCTGGAGGGGTCCAGAAATAAATAAATGGGAACCTGTGGAAGCGCCACGGCTCATTCCAGCTCCAATTCTTCTGGGGCCGGGTCATCACCCCACTGGTAGCCAGCAGGTGGAGATGGAGGTCTAGTTGGAGCCTCTGGATAAGGCTCACCAACCTGGATATCCTCCCCCACGGAGGAACCGCGGGGTCCGGCAGCGCTCCCTGCAGGGGAGACGGTGGGGGTGGCTCCCTGAATCATGCCCGGCCCGTGGATGGTAATGGGGCCTGTACTCACGATGACCGTGGATGGGGCATTTACATGGGTCACCGCCCGGGGACTCACCGTCGAGGATGAAGATGAGTTCGGAGACTCCGGCCACTCGTCGTCCTCATAGAGCTCATCACAAGATGGGTAGCGGTCCTCATCAGGGTCCGGGATCCGGATCACGCCAGTCGCCCATGGCCCTCGGGGTCCGTCCTGAAGGGAAAATTCAATGTATTCCCCCGGCTTCAGGTTATGGAGCTTCTCCGGCAAATTGGGCCTTTTGACGGACCGGCGGGGAATAAATACCTCCCGTCCAGTGTAGTCCTGGGTGGCGAAGCCATAACCCCACTGCCGATCGAAGTAGCGGACCATGCCGGTGGTGCGGTTCTGCTTTACCCAGGCGCCTTCTTTAGATCGGCCGGCCATGTAGCGCTGGGCCTTCTTTTCTCGGCGTCGCTTTTCCGAGACAGCGTCTCGGAGTTGCCGGCGGAGGGCCTCACCTCGGCCTCGAGGCTGCGGAGGTGCCGGTGCTGCAGCTGGTCTCTCCGGGGCAGGCTCTGGCCTCACAGATGGTCGGACAGGTGCCGGAACTGGAGCGGGAGCAGCCGGAGGGTCAGGAACCACAACAGCAGATATGGCAGGCTGGTCGGCAGTAGCAGTAGGCCTCGGTGCAGGTTGCACAGCAGCAGTAGGCCCAGGCGCTGGCTCGACAGGAGTCGGGGCCTCCCCACGTGGCGCCTCCACGTGGGCCCGCGGTACCAGCATGGTAGCCGGGAGAGGCAATAGGAACCGCCGGGGTGGTGCTTGGCGCTCCGTCACCGACTGGAGGTACGTCCTCGTGACGAAGGCTCGGGTCAGTCCACGATGCAGCCGGTGCCCAGCGAAGGGCCTCCGGATTGGCTGGGCAGAGACCACAATCATGGTCTCAAGAGCTTCTAGGAACTCCGGTTGTTCCATGGAGGTGAATGGCCGAGGACCCCACATGGTGTTGACCTCACTGCGCAAGATCCACACTAGTTCTGGCGTTTCGTTGATGCGGGGCAGGAAGTCCGCTGCGTGCCAGAGGGAGGAGTCCATGTCTTTCCCGCCGAGAGCTTTGGCGGGCTCTATTTTTTCCTGCGCCACAGGAGGCGAGGTTCGTACCATTCGTGCGTGGGTGGAGCTTGGTGTGTCATCTGGATTTCCCGCCAGTGCAGATCTTTGGCGGGCTGGAAATACTTGCTGCGCCACAGCCTCTGAGATAAAATCTTCAGGTGCGGCAGCGCCGGATGTAGCAGAGCTGACAAAGTTCTTTATATGGCAGCAGTAATACAGTTCAATGCAGAAACACACAATCACTTGGGCCTAAACCCGAATTGTAGCAGGGTTAGGCAGCACAGTCTTTGCAATAAATGACAGTCTATAGTGCCAGAATAAGGCATAGAAGTATAAATCCTGTTCGTGACGCCACTTGCAACATACCCCACCGGGGCCTAGCCTTTTCTTGGGGCCTGGAGTCAGCCGGGGCCCGCAGTACCTGAGTGGCTGGCGGTTGCGGCCTAGGCACGCTAGTGTCACGGAGCTTGGTATGGGGAACCGGAGGGCTGTCCTACAGCCTGGCAGGTCTCCAGCAGCGTGGTATTGGCAAGAAATGATGAGGGAGAGGCTGCTATAGCGATTCTCCCTGGGGCAACCCTGGTGTCTAGAGTATGAGTCTCTGTGTGGTGGACAGGGTCCCTGTGATGGTGGCAGCCGTAATAGCAGGGACCAAACGGAGGCAGACGTTGAACAAAAACAACTTACAGTTCTTTATTGGAACCGACAGGAACCGTAGCAATGTGCCTTAATAGGATGGTGGAATGCTGGAGATGTAGTTGGAGGGAGCCACAGGATGGCTACAGGATAGTAGGCCTTTGAGACCTGGACCGAGGTAGGCCCTGCAATCCTCGGCATCGGCAGTATATGACCAGCCCCAGGGTCAGACTCGGTCCCAGCCTCCACCAAGTTAACCCAATGTGCCGTCAGCGATATATAGTGGCCCTGCCCGGTAGCACTCGTCCACATGTCCGTGGTCAGGTGGACCTTGTCAGAAACGGCGTTGGTCAGGGCACGGATGATGTTGTCTGACACGTGCTTGTGCAGGGCTGGGATGGCACATCAGGAAAAATGGTGGAGGCTGGGGACCGAATACCGAGGGGCGGCCGCCGCCATGAGGTTTCGAAAGGCCTTGGTTTCTACCAGCATCTCCAGGCTAAGCAGTTTGGAGATGTGGACGTTGAGGGCTTGGGCGTGTGGGTGGGTTGCACTTTTGTGGGTGCAATTTTTCTCATTTTTATGAAAATCACCAAAACCCTTATTTAGAGGCACCTCCTCAGCTTTAAGTGACTTTAACCTCTTAACGCTCAGCGTCCGATATATCGGACGCTGAGCTCAGTGACTTAGCGCTCAGCGTCCGATATATCGGACGCTGAGCCGATGCCGGTTCAGCTCAAGATTTGAGCCGAACCGGCATCGGGAAACACGGGGTGCCGGCTGTGACTGATAGCCGGCACCCCAGTGTAACACCCGCGATCGGAGTTGTCTCTGATCGCGGGTGATTAACCCGTTAAATGCCGCTGTCATCGCGACCGCGGCATCTAACATGCATATGGGGTGTCTTTCCCCCACGATCGGCCCCCCCGAATCATTTTCGGGGGGCACCGATCACTGCTACGGTATCACTGGGGTCCGATCTGGACCCCAGTGTTACCTGCAGGAACTGCCGGTAAGATGGCGTCTGTGACGTCATCTTACTGGCAGAGTGCCACCCTATGCAAGTGCATAGGCTGACACTAATAATGCCCTGCAATACATAAGTATTGCAGGGTATTATTATGAACAAGCAATCAGATGATTGCTTGTTCATTTCCCATGGTATAAAAGTGAAAAAGTAAAAAAAAAAATTATTCAATAAAAAAATAAAGTAATAAATCACCAAAAATGCCCAAAAGCCCCAAAACATATGAAGAGACATATAACTAAAAAAAAAAGTCTAAATCATAACACAAACCCCACATATATAGTATCACCGCGTCCGTAACAACCCGTAGAATAAAAGTAAATCATTATTGAACCCTCTATTTTGCTGTCTGTACTTGCTCCAATCATACACTTGGTTTAAAGCATAGTCCTGTGTATCTCTTTTAAATTTTGTTTTCTTAGTGTCCATTATAGTTTCTTCCAGTTTAGCAATGTTTTCTTTAAGTTTTTTGTCCAAATTGTTGAATTCATCATTGTTTGCATGTTTTTGCATCTCCGTTTGTAGTTCTTTAATTTGTGTGTGAATATGCTCCAATGCCGACTCTTCATATCGTATGATCAGGCGCATTAAATTTAGAGAGCATGCAGACAGAATGGCATTCCATTCATTTGAGAATTCTGATGTGTAGACTGTGGTTGGAATTTTGCGAATACGTAACCCCCTGGGTATCATATCTTTGTCCAAATAGGACTTTAGGGTTGTATAATCCCACCAAATTTTCAATTCCTTGCTCAGTTTGTCCTCTAGTTGAAACATACTTGCTTTCAAGTTAAAAAAATCTTTCGTCGCAGGTGCTGACAGATCTAATTGGAAAATGCTTGCGGCTTTGTTCGCCCTTTGTGAGAAATCATCCAGATCTGTGAGACACGCTGCCTCACTACCCTGTATTTCCATGTTGTGAAAAACAATATTCTTACATGCAGGTGTGCACGACCAAGCACAATAATACAAAAATAGACTGAAAAAAGATAAGTCAGCTCACCTGTGTGAATGAAGGCATGTGCAGACGTGACGCTCCGTGAGCAAGGACACTTTGGCTCTGAGTACAAGGAAAATGTGAAGAGAAGATATTTCCAGCTACAAACGGCGTCCACGTGAAGATAAAATCACTGTTTCCTTTATTCGAAATATATTAAAACAAAAATATAGAATGGACGAATAGCCTATACATATGGCATGGGGACTCCACAGGGTAGTGAGGAGACGGGTATTTAGCCTACGCGTTTCAGAGAAATCATCTCCTTAATCATGGCTAACCTGTTGTGTCTGACCAGGAACTTATATGTGTACGACCCAGTGTCACATGACCCAGTAATGGGCGGAGTTAGCGGTCAGGTGGAGTTCCAAGGTAAGACAGACAGGCTGAATTGGATTTAAGTATATGATAAAGCATTTAAAAAGGTATCAAAAGTGTACAGAATAAAAGAAAGAAAGTATGAGAACTATATGTGCAACATATCAGCAAGGAACATAGCATATGAATAACGTCAGTATTGATAAATTATATCTTGTTTTTTGTTTAGGCCCTCCGGAACACGAGTGTGTAATGAGAAGATCCAGAAGGTTTCTCTGTTGAGAAGTTTCCTCCTGTGATCCCCTCCTCTGTACGGGCGCTTGACTTTTTCAATTGCTGTAACTGAAAGTCCTGTGCAGTCTCCATGATGGACATTCTGGAAGTGTTTAGAAACCATGGACACATTGATTGCATCTGATTTGTTAGCATCTGATATATGACGACGGATCCTTGTCTTCAGAGAACAGGTAGTACAGCCTACATATTGTACATTACATTTAGTACATGTGATAAGATAGATGACATATGTTGTGTTGCAATTTATAAAACTGCGTATTTTATAAGTTTGTTGAGTTTGTGTGGAACTGAAGTGTTTGTTTGGAGTAGCAACATTGCAGCAGATGCATCTTTTGTGGCCACATCTGAAGAAACCTAATACATCCAACCAAGTGTTAGATGTGTGATTATTGGATGTGAATAGGCTAGGTGATAGTTGCATGCCTAGTGTAGGGGCTCTTCTGGCCACACATCTGATTTTGTCTGGAAGTACAGAGGCCAAGTCATTGTCCGTATAGAGTATAGGAAGATGTTTATTTACAATATGTGTAATCTGTTGGTATTGTAAACTAAAAGTAGTGGAAAATGTCACCTGTTGATTATGTTCCTTATGTTTGGTATTTTCTGTTAGTAATTTGTTTCTGGGGATTTTTTCCACTATTTTCTCTGCTCTGTTTAACATCCATCTCGGATACTCTCTCTGTGACAGATCCCTTTTCTTTCTATGAATTTTTTGAGTCAAGGTCATGTTCTCTGTGCAATTACGTTTGGTGCGTATCATCTCCCCAACAGGGATGTTTTTGATGACATGCCTAGAGTGACATGAGCAAGCATTGAGTGTAGAGTTAAGTGCTGTAGGTTTGGTATAAGGTTCGATGCTAACATGTGGGGTACCCATGAGTGTAATATCTAAGTAATGTATTGTATTTTTTGATATTTCATGGGTAAACCGAAGATGCATATTGTTGGAATTTACATATTGGAGGAATTCTAAAGCCTCGGATTCTGTCCCCTCCCACACCAGGAGGAGGTCATCTATATAGCGACCGTACCACCTGATGCGGGAGAGGAAAGGAGGTCATCTATATAGCGACCGTACCACCTGATGCGGGAGAGGAAAGGGTTATCCGAGGTGAAAAGGAACTGTTCCTCCCATGGAACTGTTCCTCCCATATAGCCATATATATGTTGGCTAGTGATGGGCATCGGCATCGGCTCACTTGGGGAAAAACTTGGCGAATGGGTGGACCACCCGGCATCGGCTCACTTGGGGAAAAACTTGGCGAATGGGTGGACCACCTTCTCCAGCCCTTGGTGATATCCCTGCCAGGATACATTAGAGACTCCAAACATGTAGTTGGATTATTAGATGGCTTTGAATGGAAACAACACTATTTCCAAGTAAAAAAATAATTTTTACTTTTTTTGGCTACAGAGCTGGTGATATCCCTGCCAGGATACATTAGAGATTCCAAACATGTAGTTGGTTTATTAGATGGCTTTGAATGGAAACAACACTATTACTGGCTTACATGTGATGTTATTGGGTTATATCCGTCACTTAACCATGAAATTGCGATCAAAAGTCTTTGTTCCTTTCTAAATAGGTTTAGCGACTATTCAGATGTCATTCAAGAATTTACCATTTTGGCAGTGCAATTCCTGTTAGAAAATAATTATTTTGCATTTGATAAGGAATTTTTTGTGCAGAGGTGTGGAGCGGCAATGGGGGGCAAATGCTCCCCATCACTAGCTAACATATATATGGCTATATGGGAGGAACAGTTCCTCTTCACTTCGGATAACCCTTTCCTCTCCCGCATCAGGTGGTATGGTCGCTACATAGATGACCTCCTCCTGGTGTGGGAGGGGACAGAATCCGAGGCTATAGAATTCCTCCAATACACCAACTCCAATAACATGCATCTACGGTTCACCCATGAAATATCAAAAGATACAATACATTACTTAGATATCACACTCATGGGTACCCCACATGTCAGCATCGAACCCTATACCAACCCATGCACTTAACTCTACACTCATCTTGCTCAATGTCCTCTTAGGCATGTCATCAAACATCCCCTGTTGGGAGATGATACCACCAAACGTAATTGCACAATACATACACCCTGACCAAAAAATTCATAGAACGAAAAGGGATCTGTCACAGAGAGAGTATCCAGATGGATGTTAAACAGAGCAGAAAATAGTGGAAAAAATCCCCAGAAACAAATTACTAGACAGAAAAATACCCAACATAAGGAGAACATAATCAACAGTGACATTTCCCACTACTTTAGTTTACATATCCAACAGATCACACACATTTGTGAAATCAAACATCTCCTATACTCTATACGGACAATGACTTGGCCTCTGTACTATCCAGACAAAATCAGATGTGTGGCCAGAAGAGCCCCTACACTAGCAGGCAACTATCAACCTACCTATTCACATCTAATATCACACATCTAACCACTGGGTTGGATGTATTAGGTTTCTCAGAGTGTGCCACAAAAGGCATCTGCTGCAATTTTGCTACTACCAAACAACCTTCAGTTCCACACAAACTCAACAAACTTATAAATAACGCATTTTATAATTGGCAACACACATTATGTCATCTATCTTATCACATGCTAAATGTAATGGTACAATATTTAGGCTGACTACCTGTTCTCTGAGACAAGGATCCGTCGTCATATATCAGATGCTAACAATCAGATCAATCAATGTGGTCCATGGTTTTCTAAACACTTCCAGAATGTCCATCATTGAGACTCACAGGACTTTCATTTCAGCAATTGAAAAAGTCAAGCGCCCCGTGACAGAGGGGGAATCAACAGGGAAACTTCTCAACAGAGAAACCTTCTGATCTTTTCCATTACCCCACTCTGTTCCGGAGGGCCTTAACAAAAACAAGATATATTTAATCAATACTGACGTTATTCATCTGCTATGTTCCTTGCTGATATGTTTGCACAATATATTTCTCATACTTTCTTTCTTTTTATTCTCTGTACACTTTTGATACCTTTTTAAATGCTTGATCATATACTTAAATCCATTCACCTGTCTGTCTTACTGTTGGAACTCCACCTGACCGCCACTCCGCCCCATTACTGGTCATGTTTACACTGGGTCGTACACAATAAGTTCCTGGTCACACATAACAGGTTAGCGCATGATTAAGGAGTGATTCTCTCTGAAACCGTAGGCTAATATACCCGTCTTCTCACTACCCTGTGGATTCCCCATGCCATATGTATAGGCTATCTCGTCCATTCTATATTTTTGTTGTTAATATATTTCGAATAAAGGAAACAGTGATTTTATCTTCACGTGGACGGCCGTTTTGTAGCTGAGAAAATCTTCTCTTCACATTTTCCTAGAATGATAACTGTGCAAGTACAACGTGTCCCCGCAAAAAAACAACCGATCACATCAGCTCTCCGCACTAAGCCCAAAGTAAGTCCCACGTTATGCCACTTGAAGATGGAATACAAAAATTATCGATTTTTCCCACAATAGGGTTTTATTACACAATTAGTAAAACGCAAGAAAATATATTCTGGGCTGTATCCCCGTTATCGGTATCGACCCATAGAATGAAATAATATGATTAGTAGTTTTTTTTCAGTGAACACCACAAAAAAAAAAAAAAAAAACCATGTATAGAATTGATGCTTTTCTACTCCTGCTCTCAAAAGAAGTTCCTAAATTTACAACAATAGGTTATACCAACCAACCCCAAAATGGTAACATTGGAAAACAGCTCTCATCCACCCGTCAAAAAAAAAAAATGCCGTCACATGACCCTAATAGTCGCAGGAAGCCAATTTCATCCACCTTCACAAGAGGCCAATGAGGACAGTAAATCCTGGCAGCTGCAGGTGCTCCTTCCCTTCTGGCCTCACTGTGTGCCCCATAAAACAATTCACCGCCCACATGTGGGGTCTTTTACCTCAGAGAAATTGTAGAACAAATTGTATGGGGGTTTTGTTATATTTTTATTCTTTGGAAATGTGTACATTCTAGGGCTAACATGAACTTATACCGGCACACATTTGACTATCAACTTACGGCCTCCATTTTTGATGGTAATTAATCTGGAAAGACTCAACGGGGGTTAACAAATCTTCGTAAAATCTGTTTTCTGGATAGCTGGTGAGGGGTGGCAGATTTGAAATGGGTTTGTTATCTGGGGGGTTTGATGCGAATATGTAATTTTCATTCAAAACTGTATTTATCACCCAAAATAGTCAATTCTGACAATTCGGAAAGCTGTCTATTTTCGATTCTGTAATGTGGGACGGAGGCCCGTCGTACGACAATCAAAATTAAAATCAGGAATAAATGCGGATTCGCTACATCCCCTCCAATCCGTCTTCTTTTATCGTCTTCTGTTCCCGCCATCAATATCGTTAAATCCTTCTGGTCTGTACTGGTCGGCGTTTTCAGTATCCTTTGTTTGGCTTCAAGACCGTCCCTGTACCGCTCTCTGACCTTAAAATGCTCTTAGTCACTACTTTATCTGCTTTTTAACTGCTAGTCCCTATAAGCTGAGCCTTTACTGTACGTCATTATAGAGCGGGCTGCTTCATGTCTCGGCACCTCCTCCTTTCAAAATTTGACTCATCCTTCTCTGGGTTCCGTGAGGCCTCAATCGCCCTGTACACAGCCTTATCGGTTCTGCCGACTCGTCCGAATCGTACACATCTCCCAGACATTCTTCAAAATGGTGAAACATGGTTTTCAAAGTGACCATATGTATGCTAATGTCTATTGCATCCCAATTATTTAGGTTGGTGCGTAAATCTATCTCGCCTGTGATCCCCAACCGTTCCGAACTTGTCTATACCACTTTCATAATTTCACAAGAAATAGCAATGGCAAATTTTTCAGAAAATTCATCATATTTTCTTTTTTTTTTGTAAATAAACGCAAAACTTATCGCCAAAATTTACCACTAAATGAAGATACAACATGTGGGGAAAAAACAATCTCAGAATCGTTTGATAAGTAACAGTGTTCAAAAGTTATAACCATATAAAGCGACGCATGTCAGAATCCAAAAAATGGGACTGAGCCTTAAGCTGTAAAATGGCTGCGTCCTTAAGGGGTTAAGGAGGACAAAATAACAGTAAAACCCAATAACTAATGCCATTTTGGAAGCTACACCCCTCAATGTGTAAAAAATCAACTTTAAGAAGTGTGTTAACCCTTTTGATGCTGGAGGTGTAATTTAGAAGCTGTAATTTTTTTAGACAATATATTCATTTTGGAGAAAAACCTTTGCAAAGTATTAAATGATGAAAAACTCCCTAAAGTTTGATACCCAATTTCTCCTGAATATGAGGATGCCCCATATGTTGTGGTGACTGCTGTACGGGCACACGGCCAAGCATAAAACGGAAGGAGGCGCCATTCAGAGCAGATCTGCATTGTCACATTTTACAGGCTATAAAATGTAAATTTTTTTGTAACTTGGACATATGGGGGATTATTTTTTTGTGGATGAGATCCACTTTTCAGGTACATCATTTACAGGGGGTTCAATAGCTAACTATCAGATTTTATTAACTCTTTCTTGGTAGTGGTTAAAAAAATCATTAATTCTTCTTTATGGTTTTTAGCATTTTTTTCCCCAGACATTCACCAACCGCCAAAAAAATGTTTATCTTTTATTCTATGGGTCATCACGATTACGGCGATACCCCATTTATATGGCTTTTTTTATGGTTAACTTGTTTTGCAGAATATATTTTGTGAGAAATTTGCTTGTTTTTGCATCGCCATGTAACAATGGGCAAAACATTTATAGTTTTTAGTTTACAGAGCTGGTTTAGAGCTTATTTTTTGCGGGACAAACTCTACTTTTTCTTGGTATCATGTTGAGGTAAATTTTACTTTTTGATCACTTTTTATGCGCTTCATAATTTTTGTGAGGTTTTTTTGTGTGTGTTTTTTTTAACGCATTCACTGTACGGGTTTAGTGACAATTTTTTTAATTGAGAGGTTGTTACGGACGTTGTGATACCCTATATGTTGTGTTTTTTTGGTGATTTTCACTTTTTTATGTTTTATTTGATTACTGCATGGGATGGGACTTCAGGGGACTTTTATTTATTTTTACTAATTGTTTTTAATTTCACTTTTATTTTAAACTTTTTTTTTACTGTTTATTTTGGTCCCAGGGTGGGACATGAAACAGTGATAATTGATCACTTGTTCATTGTAATTACTGCAATACTAATGTTATTGCAGCTATACATAATCAGCCTTTGCATTCTGCATAGGCTGACAGCTGCACTGTTAGATCGTGCACAGTGCACAATCCTAACAGGCAGCTACTATGGGCAGCCCAGGGGTCCTTATCGGAACTCAGGGTTACCATGATAACGATTGGCACCTCTGTGCCCTGCACGAAGGGTGCTGATCGTCGCGCCGATGCAACATAGACGCCGCGTTTATATAGGGATAAACAGCCGGGAACCCGACTATCGCGATCCAGGCTGCTACAGCGGGATCCCGGCTACTCAGCTTCTGAGCCCAGGTGAACGCCATGACGTGATTCTACGTCAAGTTGTAGGAACAACTCCTATGACGTACAATCACGTCAAAGTGCGAAAAAGGGTTAATGATGACTCTTACAGTTCCGTTCTTATTGGAACAATAGACATAATAAAATTGCTATATGTCATTTAGTTATTAAAGCAACATAAAAATTATCTGGTTGCCTGATCTTTAATAACCTGCCATACAAAAATAGGGACTTTTACATCAGTCCACTACGAATTCATTAAATCATTAATAACAGTGTCTGTCATCTGATAATAAACAACTGTTATTAGCATTTATAAACAATTTAGAAACTCTTGATGCATTGTTTCCTAATACTCCTAGTAACCAACGGTTACTCTGATTGGCTTGCCAAGCTGTCACTCAGAGTTTACAACATAAGAAGCAGCCAAGCCCGGCCGCCCCTGCCCCTAGATGAAAGCCGGGCTGACCCTGCGAAACACGTGTTGGGACACTGTTTGTTAGGATAGCCAGAGTTTAGGGACTAGTAATTGAGAGAACGTTTATTCACGTCACTTCGTATCACTTAAGATCGCTTGCCGCACATCACTCTACTGCTGCCCTATCAGCCATTAGAAGGGTATGTCAGCACGCTGCAGGACGCCGATCAATTAATGGCAGAAGTTCTGCAATACAGCACGGAACAATGAGAGCATGTAAATTCATCCACATAGTGTGAACTGATTTATACCACGCCACAGCATTAGGTGCAGAGACTGCCGTGTGCAGCCGGCTCATTACAAGCTGTGAGCCTACAGCTGGGAGCACGGCATCCTCTATACTCTACTTACCCCGTATTCAGACTGAGTTGCAGTGTGTAGTTGCAGGGGAAGTAACGGCGCTACTGTATACACATAAGAGCAGCGCCCTATTGTGTCTCTGAGGCAGCGATTTTGAACTATATAGTGAAACCATACTGCTGCACAAGAAAATTATTATACTGCTTGCTTACCACGTATTAGGACTGAGTGGCAGTGTGAAGATGCAGGGCACTGTTGTATACACATAACAGCAGTGCCGTACTGTGTCTTTGAACTATATAGTGAAACTAGGTTGCTGCACAAGAAAACTATTATACTGCTTGTTAACCCCTTAAGGACGCAGCCTGTTTGTACGTTAAGGCTCGGTCCTTTTTTAAGAAATTTGATCAGTGTCTTTTCCTGTGGTAATAACTTTTCAATGCTTTAAGATATCTCTGTGATTTTGAGACTGTTTTCTAGTAAAAGATGCTAGTTTTTGGTAGTAGTGTCATTCATTCCTTTTTGGGGGGTAAAAATTCAAAAATTTGAAAAAATTTGAAAAAATTACTATTTTCAAAGTTTCAAATGTTATACTTTTTAGACAAAAAGTGACACCACAAATTTTTTTTGGTAGAAACCTTTTGCCATTAGTCTTTTTTCTATTTCCATTATTTTTACTGATGTGAGAAGGTTTTAATAGCAACTTCTCAGATATTGTAGAAATTTGAAAAATGCGAAGTTTTGGGTGATCAATTCAGTTTGGAAGTGCCCTGTAAAGGCTTCTGTACTATATACCCCCACAAGCAAAACCATTTTATGAACTTCTCAACCTATTCAAATCAGTATTTAAGAAGTCTTTTAACCCTTTAATTATTTTTCCGGAAGCAAACGAAAATGGATTGGAAATGTTGAATTTTCAATTTTTGATTATGATTTTTCTCTTTTAGCCCTGAAATGGATACATTCAGAAGGAATGTGAGGTAAATATACATACAAAAATTTTTGCCCTGCTTCTTCCAAGTATGGTAATACCAGACATGTGGCTGTCAACTGCTGCTTCGTCGCACAGCGATGTCCAGAACAGAGTTAGTGCTACTGGGATTTTGGCAGGCCAATTTGGCTGCAAATGTTTTGTGGTGCCACAGTGTAATTGAAGAGCCCCTGAAGGAAAAGTACAATAGAAACCACCAAACATGTCACCATTTCAGAAACTAAACCCCTCAAAGAATTTATCTGTGGTTGTATTGAGCATTTTAACCCCCAACATGCTGACCAAAATTGAATGCAAAAAAAATGTGTTTTTATCTCAAAAATTTCATTTTAGTGTCTAATACATTGTGCCCAACTCATGCCACTTTAGACAAACACCCCAAAAAATCATTCTGCAGGTTGTCCCGAGTATGGCAATACCACAAATGTGCCAATAATTGACAGGGTGGGCACATAGTAGGGCTGAGAAGGGAAGGAGTAACATTTTGCCTTTGGAGTTTTGTTTTCACTAGATTGGTGTTGGGGGGGGTGCCCCCGAGGTACGAATACAATAAAAGCCCCCAAGTAGTGACCCCATTTTGGAAAGGGAACTCCTCAAAGAATGTATGTATGGTTGTATGAACTCAAGATGGCTCAAATGTAATTGTAGTGACAAAAGTATTTTGCCCAACTCATGCCACTGGGGAAAAACACATCAAAAATCATTATGTGGGTTACCCCGGTTAGGGCAATACCCCTTAAGCTGCAATAATTTGTATGATGGAGACATGACAGGGCTCAAAAGGGAATAACTTTTTGGAGCACAGACATTGTACAATTTTTTTCTTTTTGGCATCATGAAAGATTTGTAGATGCCAATAGGGGCCAGTACAGTAGAAAGCCCTAAGAACTGTCATTATTTTGGAAACTACACCCCTACATGAATTAATCTAGGGGTAAAGTTAGCATTTTAACCCCACAGGTGGACCACCCAAAAGGTCCATAATGGATAGTGCATAGTAAAAAATATCCATTATGTCATTTTGTGCCCAGCTCCTGCCACGGGAGACAAACACCACAAAAATGATGATGCAGGTTCTCCCAGTTAAAGCAATATCTCATATGGGGCAGTAATCTACAGGCTGGGCACATTGCAGGGCTTAGAAGGGAAGGTGCGGCATGATGTATAAGCTATGCATAGTACATCAGGGTAACAACAGGGTACTCTTAAACTCCAGGGATGTATGATAAATTCGGAAGCAATCTTTCATACAAACAACTCTGGTTTTCTGGGAATGTCTCACAGTGATGATAGTGTCCTTCCGAATACCTATTTTGGAGCACAGCCTGCACCTCTTCTGTGTCCTTCTCTTCTTGGCAGTTTGGGGAACTACTCCTGGATAGTGCTGCCCTGGTACAATACGTGTGACCTCGCTTCCAGAAGTGCTGGCACTCCCGCCTTCTTGGTCTCTCTTTGTTAACACCTCTTGAAATTCCAGGAAAGTTCCCTTCTGGCCTGCATATCAATGCAGCAAGTAAGCATGATGTAGGGACTCCCGATGTGCTCAGTACCTATGACCCGTACACCCATCAATCCCTGTGTACCTTTACCTTATCCAAGAGAAATACACGGAAAGACGCCTTTGAAGTTGGAATATGGCGGCCACAGCAGCCTCTTTATTAACAAACATACAAAGGGAATTTAAATATATTAACATACACTCACCGGCCACTTTATTAGGTACACCATGCTAGTAACGGGTTGGACCCCCTTTTGCCTTCAGAACTGCCTCATAGATTCAACAAGGTGCTGGAAGCATTCCTCAGAGATTTTGGTCCATATTGACATGATGGCATAACACAGTTGCCGCAGATTTGTCGGCTGCACATCCATGATGCTAATCTCCCGTTCCACCACATCCCAAAGATGCTCTATTGGATTGAGATCTGGTGACTGTGGAGGCCATTTGAGTACAGTGAACTCATTGTCATGTTCAAGAAACCAGTCCGAGATGATTCCAGCTTTATGACGTGGCGCATTATCCTGCTGAAAGTAGCCATCAGATGTTGGGTACATTGTGGTCATAAAAGGATGGACATGGTCAGCAACAATACATAGGTAGGCTGTGGCATTGCAACAATGCTCAATAGGTACCAAGCGGCCCAAAGAGTGCCAAGAAAATATTCCCCACACCATGACACCACCACCACCAGCCTGAACCGTTGATACAAGGCAGGATGGATCCATGCTTTCATGTTGTTGACTCCAAATTCTGACCCTACCATCCGAATGTCGCAGCAGAAATAGAGACTCATCAGACCAGGCAACGTTTTTCCAATCTTCTACTGTCCAATTTCAATGAGCTTGTGCAAATTGTAGCCTCAGTTTCCTGTTCTTAGCTGAAAGGAGTGGCACCCGGTGTGGTCTTCTGCTGCTGTAGCCCATCTGCCTCAAAGTTCGACGTACTGTGCGTTCAGAGATGCTCTTCTGCCTACCTTGGTTGTAACGGGTGGCGATTTGAGTCACTGTTGCCTTTCTATCAGCTCGAACCAGTCTGCCCATTCTCCTCAGACCTCTGGCATCAACAAGGCATTTCCGCCCACAGAACTGCCGCTCACTGGATGTTTTTTCTTTTTCGGACCATTCTCTGTAAACCCTAGAGATGGTTGTGCGTGAAAATGCACATTGCAGGGCTTAGAAGGGAAGGTGCGGCATGATGTATAAGCTGTGCATTGTACATCAGGGTAACAACAGGGTACTCTAAAAATCCAGGGATGTATGATAAATTCAGAAGCAATCTTTCATACAAACAACTCTGGTTTTCTGAGCATGTCTCACAGTGATGAATGGTGTCCTTCAGTATACCTATTTTGGAGCACACCCTGTACCTCTTCTGTGTCCTTCTCTTCTTGGCAGTTTGGGGAACTACTCCTGCATAGTGCTGCCCTGGTACAATACGTGTGGCCTCGCTTCCAGAAGTGCTGGCACTCCCTCCTTCTTGGTCTCTCTTTGTTAACACCTCTTGAAATTCCAGGAAAGTTCCCTTCTGGCCTGCATATCAATGCAGCACGTAAGCATGATGTAGGGACTCCCGATGTGCTCAGTGCCTATGACCCGTACACCCATCAATTCCTGTGTACCTTTACCTTATCCAAGAGAAATACACGGAAAGACGCCTTTGAAGTTGGAATATGGCGTCCACAGCAGCCTCTTTATTAACAAACATACAAAGGGAATTTAAATATATTAACATAAATAACATGTTACAATTTAACATTTATTAACTATACATGAAAAAACCTGCAGAAAGAAGGTCTATGAGGGCCGGCGAGAAGAGAGTGTACGCAATATTCCCCATGCCGCACCGCTCCAGCTCGTGGGGTGACAAAAATGTCGCGGACACTCAATTTCCACCTCCCGGGTCCACCCACCGGGTGTGACCAAACACTCGTTCTTCCCAAAACCACTTCCACCTGTATAATGCTTCACCCCACTGGCCCTCATAGACTCCGCCACAGGCTGCGTGACAAGTTTAAATAACATTTACCCAGCGCACCAAAGGGAGGGAGGGCGCTCGATTCCCTGTCGTCGTGGCAAGAGGAAGAAGGGGCCGTCCCTGCCCCCTTTTAAGTGACCGGGAGACTGCGGCTCCCGCGAGATCTTCGGTGCGGGCATAAGCCCCGCCCCCTTAACCCCATCGCTCCGGTCCCCCTCATCATGACGGGCCTCCGTTACCGGCTCCGCCTCCTGGTCCACTTCGGCCCTAACTTTATATAGTGCTCTCTGCAAGAAGTGCACAGCCATCTTTTTGTACCACACCCTCGACTTCCACATGGCGTTGTATGGCTGTAGCACCTGGTCTGACAAGTCATGTACTTGTACTTGTATATAATATAACATACAGTCCGGCTTGGGGGCTTCTACACTGGCATCTCTTACAGGGGCAGTGGTGGTGGTGTGCCCATGTATTGTGGTTAATACAAGGACCTCTCTCTTGTCCTTGTACTTAACACACATTACTGAGTCGCTACATAGTGCCCTGCTATCGTGAGTTTTGGCCCAAGCAGCAACTTAGGGAGACCTCTCTGATTTCTGTATACAGTGCCGCATGCCGCAGTATTTATGGAAGCAAGGCTCTTGAACAGGGTAGTGTTGGTGTAGAAATTGTCCAGGTAGAGGTGGTAGCCCTGGTCCAGCAGTGGGTGCATCAAATCCACACTATTTTCCCTGTACCACCCAGGAAGGGAGGGGGTTTTTAGGGGCACTATAGAGGAGTCCTTCCTATAACCCCTGAACTTGTAGATATACCCTGATGTACTTTCGCACAGCTTATACATATTCACACCATACCTTGACCTCTTATTGGACAGGTACTGGCGGAATTGAAGTCTCCGTTTGAATTGTACCAGGTCACCTCTGGGTGGGCACTGTGTGTTTGTCGGCATAGTGCAAAAACCTATGGATGGCTTCAAAGCACATCCTGCTCATCGCAAAATGTCTGTGCTCAAGTAGTCCCTGATTTGGCTTCTTTACAATCCCCATAAGAAGTGTTATGCCCCAATACTTCTCCATCATTGCTACAGTGACAGGGGTCCATGTGTAGGGTTCTGCATAAAATGAAGTTTTGGGTTTTGGGCAATATGCTGTGCAGCGTAGAGATTGGTCTGGAATAAAATTAAATTCAACAGCTCCTCATAAAAAAAAAACGTAAAAGTCCCTGCCATGTCAAATTTAATTCCAGGTTGGCCCAAAAAGTCGTAGACCTGAGGGGTATAATTATTTGGGCTACCCATGTGGAGTCAGTGGAAGCCCTAGACGCTTCTCCTGCAGAAGTCGCAGGCACTTCAATCGCAGAAGTCGCAGGCACTTCCATCGAAGAAGTCCCAGGCACTTCGATCGCAGAAGTCCCTGGAACCCTATGGCGCCTTCTAAGGGGTCCTTGCAGGTCACTGGAAGATGAGCAGACAAAAAAAATGATAATGCGCACCAAACTACATGGACAAGCCGAACAGATGGTACACACAAAAAAAAAATAAAGTGCACCCAACTACGGGTACACCTACAGCGCTCTGGAAAAAAATATTACCAGGCACCAAAAAAAACCCTATGTGCATCGCGGCAAAAAGGCACTACAAATGCACCTAGCTTGCCCTAAGACAACCTAACTACTGCTATAGATACTGTGCAGCGCTATTCACACAGTGACTGAAAAGTGCATCCAGTGCAGAACAACGCTAACACAGCACACTGAAAAGTGCGTTTGGGTTCAGAAGGGACAGATAGGGAAAAACAGAAGAAAAGTATGACCACACAAGGTGATCACACAGGGAACACACATAGGACACAGGAGGAAACAGATAGGGATAGGGATCAAAAGGGATCAATAGAGAACAATAGGGATCAGATAGAAAAAATGTGTTTTTGGTGTACACAGTAAAACTCTTCTCCTCTCTCCAGCGATACCAAACCAAAATGGTGCCGATGGAGGAAGACGAAGGAGCTAAAACAACATTTTTTAGCCCCAAAATGCTGCAATTGGCCAGTCAGGATTGGCGGATGGGACCAATCTGATTGGTTGGTTGACGTCGGCAGGAAGTTCTCCTGCCTCCGTCACCCGTGTCCCATTGCGATGTGACACTGGATAGCTCTGGTGCTCTAGTGCTCTAGCGCTATAGCTGTACTGCGCTAAGCACTAATTGCGGGAGCCAGCGCAGTACAGCTACAGCGCGGACCGCTAAGGGGTTAAAGCGTGTTTGTGCATATACAATAGAAGCACTAGATTATGTCTACTACAAAGTGAGAGCAGATTGTGCAGTGGAATCTCGCTGCTACATATATAGGGATAATACTCTGTCTCTAGAGATGAGCGAACACACTCGTCCGAGCTTGATGCTCGTTCGAGCATTAGCGTACTTGTAACTGCTCGTTGCTCGGACGAATACTTCGCCAGCTCGAGAAAATGGCATCTCCCGCCGTTTTGATTTTTGGCTGCCAGAAACAGAGCCAATCACAAGCCAGAAGACTCTGCACTCCACCCAGCATGACGTGGTACCCTTACACGTCGATAGCAGTGGTTGGCTGGCCTGATCAGGTGACCCTCGAATAGACTAGCCCTTGCCCGCGCTGCTCGGATCATTCTCTGTCTGGATGCCGTTAGGGAGAGAGTTGCTGCTGCTGCAGGGATAGCGTTAGGGTGTTATTTTAGCTTACTGTTAGGCAGGAGTGAGCCTACAGGAACCCAACAGCCCTTGTTAGGGCTGTAATAGCGTTATATATATATTTATTTTATTTTTTTTTCAAAGCTTAAAGTGACTTAAAATCCAGTTGTTGTGTGCTGTCAGTGTAGGTTAGAACTAGGCATACAAGAACCCAACCGGCTTTCTTAGGCCTACAATAGCGTTATATATATATATTTTGTTGATTTGCTTGTGGCTGACCTTGCTGGCACTAGTAGTGCAGCTAGTACCATATTGTGACGAATTTGCAGGGAGTCTTGCGAACGTTATATTTAGCTCTTAGTGACACACATATCCATCTCAAACACCAAAGTGGGACAATTTAATAGGGGTTTGATTGAATTAGGCACAGTCTGACGATTTTTATTTTTTTTTTCAAAACTTAGTGACTTAAAATCCAGTTGTTGTGTGCTGTCAGTGTAGGTTAGAAACTAGGCATACAAGAACCCTACCGACTTTCTTAACACAAAAACACACAAAAAAAACACACAAAAAAAAAAAACACAAAAAAAATTTAAAGTTTACATTTTAATTTTGAAAATGTTGAACCCGAGGGCTAGGGGTAGAGGACGAGGGGGTGAGCGTCTCACCACTGCAGGGGACAGAGGCCGTGGTCATGGGCGGGGTGAGACACCATCTGCTGATGAGGGAGCAGGGGAACACCGCAGAGCTACACTTCCTAGGTTCATGTCTCAAGTTACTGGGACCCGTGGTAGAGCACTGTTGAGGCCAGAACAGTGCGAACAGGTGATGTCGTGGATTGCGGACAATGCTTCTAGCCATTTGTCCACCTGTCAGTCTTCCACGCAGTCCACCCATGTCACCGAAATCAGCACTCCTCCACTTTAGCCTCCTTCCCCCCAGTCTGCCCCCCAGTCTGAACCGGCATACTCTGAGGAACTGTTTTCTGGACCCTTCCCAGAGTCACAAACCACTTGTCTGGTTGCTGCTGAGCTCTTTTCTGATGCCCAGGTTTTCCACCGGTCACAGTCTGTGGGTGATGATGACATTGTTGACGTAGTGGAATAAGTGTGTAAAGAGGTGTCGGACGATGAGGAGACACGGTTGTCAGACAATGGTGAAATTGTTGTCAGGGCAGGAAGTCCGAGGGGGGAGCTGACTGAGGGATCGGAGGATGATGAGGTGAGAGACCCAAGCTGGGTTGATAGGCAGGGTGAACACAGTGCTTCTGAGATGGAGGCGAGTCCTCGACGAGAACAGGTTGGAAGAGGCAGTGGTGGGGCCAGACGGAGAGGCAGGGCCAGAGCTGGAGCCAAATGTTTCCCGTAGTCAAGCTACCGTGGCGAGGGCTAGATTTTCGGAAGTCTGGAGGCAACCTGTGCCACACCAGGATCAGCAGGGGTTCCACCACTACCAGCTTAACCACCACCAGTATGCGCAGGCATATGAATGCTAAACACCCCACTCAATGGAACCAAGGCCGTTCACCTCCGGACGGGCACACCACTGCTCCTTTTCCTGTGTCACCTGCTGCCTCTGCTAGTCAGCCCCTTGCCCAGGACCCCGGCCCAAACACCTCCCGTGCGAAAACCACACCTTCACCTCCACGATCCTCCACAGCATCCACCAATGTCTCCATGCGCAACATTCAGCTCTCCATATCCCAGACGCTGGAGCGGAAGAGGAAGTACAGTGCAACCCACCCACACGCCCAAGACCTCAACGTCCACATCTCCAAACTGCTTAGCCTGAAGATTCTGCCCTATAGGCTGGTAGAGACCGAGGCCTTTCATGGCGGCGGCCGCCCCTCGGTATTCGGTTCCCAGCTGCCACGACTTTTCCCGATGTGCTGTCCCAGCCCTGCACCAGCACGTTTCAGACAACATCATCCATGACCTGACCAACGCCGTTTCTGACAAGGTCCACCTGACCACGGACATGTGGACGAGTGCTGCCGAGCAGGGCCACTATATATCGCTGACGGCACATTGGGTTAACTTGGTGGAGGCTGGGACCGAGTCTGACCCTGGGGCTGGTCATATACTGCCGACACAGAGGATTGCGGGGCCTACCTCGGTCCAGGTCTCTCAGGCCTACTATGCCTCCTCCTCCTCCCACCCCTCCTCCACCTCCTCCTCCGAATTACCATCCGTGGGCATGGCACCAACAGTCGGTAGCTCTTGGCACAGCAGCAGTGCCGTCGCTAAGCGACAGCAGGCGGTGCTCAAACTGCTGAGCCTAGGCGATAAAAGGCACACCCAAGAGCTAGACTGATCTGTGGCTGGAACCGCTGAACCTGAAGCCAGGCATGGTTGTGTGTGACAACGTCCGTAACCTGGTGGCGGCTCTGCAACTCGGCAGACTGACACATGTGCCATGCCTGGCCCATGTGTTAAATCTCATAGTTCAAAGGTTCCTCAAGACATACCCCAATCTGTCTGATTTGCTCACGAAGGTGCGCTACATCTGTGCGCATTTCAGTAAGTCCAGCACAGATGCTGCCACTCTCAGGGCAGCGCAGCGCCGCCTCCAACTGCCCGCTCACAGACTGTTGTGCGACATGCCCACGAGGTGGAATTCAACATTAACCATGTTATCCAGAGTTTACTAGCAGCGCAGAGCGATTGTAGACTGCCAGATGTCAACTTCCAGCAGAACTGGTAGTCAGGTCAGTCAGCTTCCTCAAGTCTACCATAAGGTACAGTGGAGCGTGGATGTCTGATATCTGTCGGTGCTGAGTAACTTTGAGAGTCAACACAGATGGTCAGTGGCGATGCCGCCATCATCAGCCTCACCATCCGCTGCTTGGCCTGTAAAAACTCTCTGGCAGCATGAAGTCAGAAGCTTTGCGTTCGTCACAAGAGACGGGGGAAGAAGATTCCTTATTGATAGCCAAAGCACCCTCAGTTCTATTTCTCAACGCATATCGGAGGAGGTGGAGGAGGATGAGGAGTAAGAGGAGGAGAATGTTGGCGAGACAGAAGAGGGGACCATTGTTCAGTCCTTCACTGTTCAGCGTGTATGAGCAGAAGAAGAGGAGTTGGAGGAGGAGGAAATGGAGAGTCAGGCCAGTGAGGGGAGTGAATTCTTGCGCGTTGGGACTCTGGCGCATATGGCAGATTTCATGCTAGGCTGCCTATCCCGTGACCCTCGCGTTCAAAGAATTCGTTCCAGCACCGATTACTGGGTATTCACTCTCCTGGACCCACGGTACAAGCAAAATCTTTCCACTCTCATCCCTGGAGAGGAAAGGAGAGTGAGAATGCATGAATACCAGCAGGCCCTGGTGCACAAGCTGAAACAGTATTTCCCTTCTGACAGCGCTAGCGGCAGAGTGCGTAGTTCTGCGGGACAAGTAGCGAGGGAGAGTAGGCGAGCAGGCAGCTTGTCCAGCACTGGCAAGGGTACGCTTTACAAGGCTTTTGCCAGCTTTATGTCACCCCAGCAAGACACTGTCACCTGTCCCCAGTCTCGGCAGAGTAGGGCTGATCTTTACAGAAAGATGGTGAGGGAGTACGTAGCTGACCATACCATCGTCCTAAATGATCACACAGCTCCCTACAACTACTGGGTTTCAAAGCTGGACATGTGGCACGAACTGGCACTGTACGCCTTGGAGGTTCTTGCCTGCCCTGACGCTAGCGTGTTGTCTGAGACGGTTTTCAGTGCAGCTGGTGGCATCATCACCGATAAGCAAACACGCCTGTCGACTGACAGCGCTGACAGGCTGACGCTTATCAAGATAAATAAAGCCTGGATTTCTCAGGATTTCCATTCTCCACCAGGTGAAAGAAGCTCAACCTGAATAATGTATGCACTCCTCCTCCTCATTTTCCTCCTTCAACTCCTCTTTGTACACTAAAGCAGAGGAAACTGGCTATTTTATGCCAGGACCAACTGGCTCTAGCTATAGTACTCTATGTATTTAATTTTTCTGGAGGGCCACCTACCCGGTCCTCTGTTTTAAAAATTTTTGGGAGTGCCACATACAGGCACTATCCAAATTTAATTGTCTCCATAGCAGCCTCCACACGTCGTCTTTATAGCTGCCTCCACACGTTGTGTCCATTGCTACCTCCACCCATCATCTCCATAGCTGCCTCCCAAAGTCGTCCATATAGCTGCCTCCATACATCGTCCCCTTAGCAAACGAGCTGTGTCAGGCAGAATTTTGGGTTGTTCTCATGGCTTCCACATCAAACTTGTTAACTTTGTCGCCACTCTGCTGTGTTATCCACAAAATATACTGGCAAACTTTTATCATTTCCTGATATTATTTCAGCGCTTCTTGCGCATCTGTTTACATTTCCCTCACCCGCCATATCCCAAACTTATAAGAACACTACTACACTTGATCTTATACATATGGTTCTTAGAAGTGCTGTTTAGGGAGGAGCCGAGAGACAGGGGCTTGGACAGTCGAAAGCTCGCCTGGCAGCGGAGCGCCAGCTCCTTCCCAAGATCCAACTAACATAGTTTTAACTGCAGCACCTTTAATCTACTACTACTTCAGTGCCTCCATATATCGTCCCCTTATCAAACGAGCTGTGAAAGGCAGAATTTTCAGGTGTGTCACCAGATACATAATGGAACTCGGCGCATCTATCGCCGCCATGCTGGAGACCTGAAGTTGCAATCATAGCAGCGCAATATGGATGCCCCATACTGTCGCTCTTAATCATGAAACCATTTCCGAAAAAACTATTAAAACTAGAACCACTATGCTATTCCATTATTCCTAGATGAAATATTCAAACGACCCTGCCTGCTTTGAAAATTATATTATTTTCAAAGTAAACGCTTGTGGCCCCCAGGCCCATTTTGGGTGGGGAGGAGCCGAGAGACAGGGGCTTGGACAGGCAAAAGTTCGCCTGGCAACGGACCGCCAGCTCCATCCCAAGATTGGGCAGCCTCAGTGGCATCCATGCATACTGCCCCTGCTGTTTCCTGTCCATTTCGCCTCCACGATCCTCCACAGCGTCCACCAATGTCTCAATGCGCAACTTTCAACTCTCTATACCCCAGACGCTGGAGCGCGAGAGGATATACAGCACATCATCCCCTTATCAAACTGGAGACCTGAAGTTTCAATCATAGCAGCGCAATATGGATGCCCCATACTGTCACTCTTAATCATGGAAGTCGTCTCCATGGCTGCCTCCACATGTCGTCCCCTTATCAAACGAGCTGTGTCAGGCTCATTTTTCGGGTGTTTCACCAGATACATTATGGAACTTGGTCACTATGTCGACACCATGCTGTGTTATCGACTAAATATACCGTCAACCTTTTGTTGACATAGGAAATCATTTCAGCGCTTCTTGCTCACCTCCTTTGGTTCCTCTCTGCCACCCATTGCCTGAGTCCATTTAGGGTATGTCGCCATGCCACTCTCTAGCCTGCCGTTGCTGCCACTGCCTCTGCATGCCGTCTTCTATAGTGTCAGGGTCAATTATTGGATGTTTTAGATGCTATCTAGCCTCATTCGGTCACTCTGTCATCGCCATGCTGTTGCCCTTAATTTTGGCATAATAGTACGATTAAGCAGCATGCTGCCCCTGCTGTCTCCTGTCCATTTCTGTGGTGTTTCCTTCATTTTCTGAGGTTTCCAGGTGTTTGGCCAAGCTTCCTTGTGTAGACCCTTGGTCCCCTTGAAAAATGCTCGAGTCTCCCATTGACCTCAATGGGGTTCGTTATTAGAGACGAGCACCCGAGCATTTTAGTGCTCACTCATCTCTATCTGTCTCCCAAATACCACATTTTTTAGGTGGACATTACATATTCTTACAGGGGAAGTAACAGGAAGAATTAGGCTAGTATGGTGATATATTTTCGATATATATTTTAAAAAATAAATATGAAACTATTTTTATAAGAATTAATAAAAGTTTTATTTTAGTGTACACGCTTACAACTTTTCCCTTCCCTCATCTCTTTCTTTTCCCTAGCAAAGTAACTAGATCTTACCGGTGGTGCACATCGTGAGTGTATATTATAGTGCGTGAACATGACCCTTTGTTAATTTATATAAATTAGTCATGTGCTTTCTTCTTCCTAAAAGATGATCAGGTTAGTCTCACTGATGGGATTTGGCCTTTGCTAAAGCTAATTAAAAGAGTATTTTAACCTTTAGAACCTTGCAATCATTGATTGCGCGATTATCCAGTAACTATCATATTACTTGTCACGGCCATGGGTACCCTGCAACCCATATCCGGGGTTGCAGGCACACCCGTGTGCCTTGCTCTGCCCCCGGAGCCTGTCTGTCTCCTAACTTACCTCTCCTGGCTCCTGCCTCTCCAGTCCGGGGAAGTTGTTCCCGCCTCCTAGGGTGCGTGCGTGCCGGCTCTTTAAGATTTAGTGGGCCAGTGCACCGATAATTGGTGCTGGCAGGATGGTTGCCTGCCAAGATAAATTCCTGCCCCTTCCTGTGTTCCCTGCCGGATCTTTGTGCCTTATAGACTTAGAGAAAGCTTTCCTGATGCCCTTTGCGATTATACTTATTTCCTGTTGTGACCTCCATTCTGTTCTTGACCTCAAGTCCAACACAAGTCCAACACACTTTAAGGCGGGCTCTGGTGAAAACTGGGTACCGCTTAGATTCCAGTTCTAGGTGCCGGCTTATGTCATCGTCTGCGGTGGTTCAGAGAATCCACTGCCTTCGATCCTGAGGTTGTTCTTTCTTTGTGTTATAATGTGGAGTGTACCATCATTTTGAATCCCATACCCCCTACCATGGCAGGGACGAGGGGTAGGCAGAGGTAGGCATTTGCTCATGGCACTTCCTCTGCCTGGCCCAAAGGGGGTGGAAAAAATGTATATACACAATATTTTTTTTTATTATCATTGACATTCACCAGCACAATCACCATGCATCTTTAACAAAGGGTGTGCAACACAGTTTCAAAGTTTAATATGGCAATCAGTCCGAATCAGTTGGACTGACCGACGGCACACCTCCTAACTTTCACTCCCTGTTATTATTCTGGCATAAGGAGATTAAAATACATTAAAATATATATTTATGTGGATAGTTGAAGCATTTCCTAATAGGTAATATAATAATAAGCACTAAAGTAATAAAAGGCAATTGGTATAGACTAGAGAGTGCTTGGGAACAGCATTCTCCATACACAGTGGCCCACATCTATCTAAAACAGTGCAAACTCTACTAGGTTTGCTTTTAAAGTGTGCAGGGTTCATGAATTGTAGAGCATGTTCTTCATGAATCTGGTGCCCCATGCACTATTCCGACAGAGTGCACCAACTTTTTTCAGGTGCACCTTTAACAGAGGGCGTGGTGCACAGTCCGACCATGCACTGGAATGCCCCTGTCAGTGCAGAATTTTGTGTTGCTTCGGGTATAGGGCAGCCACAACACAAATGTGCAGACACTTTATAAATACATGTGCAAGAATGTGCAAAGTCAAGCTAAAAACAGATGCAGGGGCAGTGGTCTTCTGTAGTGAAAATAACTAACAAAAAAACAAATAAAATGGAATTAGCATTAAAATTCTGAGATGAATAAACAATGAATTTGAGGTGAAAATTAGGGATTTTTTGAGCCAGGCGCCAAAAGGAGTATGTGCACGGGAAAGGAGTCTCTTAGAGGGTGATGTCGTGGAGTTGCAGTGTCAGGCCCCGGAGCTGGATTGTGGTCCAGAAAGAATAAGGAAATCAAAGGGGTCAAAAAAAAAACGGGGTCAAGTGGATAGACGAGCTACATCCAAATAAGAGTGATGGTGGTTTTAATAATGGTTTTTATTGGTAGTGTGATAACTAGAGATGAGCGAGCACTAAAATGCTCGAGTGCTCGTCTCGAATAACGAGCCCCGTTGAAGTCAATGGGAGACTCAAGCATTTTTCAAAGGGACCATGGTTCGGGAATAAAATGTATTATTTAATTGAAAAGGAATGTCTTCTCATAAGTTAGCAGATGTATGCAAACATCTGCAATCTATTCTTCACTGTTCTGCGCGTATATTATCTCCCGAGAAGTTAGCAGATGTGAAGAACAGTGAAGGATAGAATAAAAACAGTAAACACAGGATCATTTAAGTGAAAAACGCAGTGAAAAACACAGTGAAGAATAGATTGCAGATGTTCGGCACATCTGCTTACTTGTCGGGAGATACGCTGTCCCGTGATCCATGCTGCTGCTCCCCGGTGTCTCCGTGCTGCTGCTCCCCGGTGTCTCCGTGCTGCTGCTCCCAGGTGTCTCCGTGCTGCCCGATGTGTCTCCGTGCTGCCCCAGTGTCTCCGTTCTGCCCCTGCCCCGATGTCTCCGTGCTGCACGATGTCTCCCTGCTGCCCCAGTGTCTCCGTGCTGCCCCAGTGTCTCCGTGCTGCCCCAGTGTCATCGTTCTGCCCCTGCCCCAATGTCTCCATGCTGCCCAATGTCTCCCTGCAGCCCGATGTCTCCGTGCTGCTCCAGTGTCTCCGTGCTGCTCCAGTGTCTCCGTGCTGCCCGATGTCTCCGTGCTGCCTGATGTCTCCGTGCTGCCCGATGTCTCCGTGCTGCCCGATTTCTCCGTGCTGCCCGATGTCTCCGTGCTCCCCGATGTCTCCGTGCTGCCCGATGTCTCCGTGCTGCCCCAGTGTCTCCGTCCTGCCCCAGTGTCTCCGTGCTGCCCCAGTGTCTCTGTGCTGCCCCAGTGTCTCTGTGCTGCCCCAGTGTCTCTGTGCTGCCCCAGTGTCTCCGTGCTGACCCAGTGTCATCGTGCTGCCCCAGAGTCATCGTGCTGCCCCAGTGTCATCGAGCTGCCACTGCCCCGATGTCTCCCTACTGCCCGATGTCTCCCTGCTGCCCGATGTCTCCCTGCTGCCCGATGTCTCCCTGCTGCCCCAGTGTCATCGTTCTGCACCTGCCCTGATGTCTCCTTGCTGCCCGATGTTTCCCTGCTGCCTGATGTCTCCGTGCTGCCCGATGTCTCCCTGCTGCCCGATGTCTCCGTGCTGCCCCAGTGTCATCGTTCTGCCCCTGCCCTGATGTCTCCTTGCTGCCCGATGTTTCCCTGCTGCCTGATGTCTCCGTGCTGCTTCAGTGTCTCGTGCTGCCCGATGTCTCCGTGCTGCCCGATGTCTCCGTGCTGCCCCAGTGTCTCCGTGCTGCCCCAGTATCTCTGTGCTGCCCCATTGTCATCGTTCTTTCCCTGCTGCCCGATGTCTCCCTGCTGCCCGATGTCTCCGTGCTGCCCGATGTCTCCCTGCTGCCCGATGTCTCCGTGCTGCCCCAGTGTCTCCGTGCTGCCCGATGTCTCCGTGCTGCCCGATGTCTCCCTGCTGCCCGATGTCTCCGTGCTGTCCGATGTCTCCGTGCTGTCCGATGTCTCCGTGCTGCCCCAGTGTCTCCGTGCTGCCCCAGTGTCTCCTTGCTGCCCCAGTGTCATCATTCTGCCCCTGCCTCGATGTCTCCGTGCTGCCCAATGTCTCCCTGCTGCCCGATGTCTCCCTGCTGCCCCAGTGTCATCGTTCTGTCCCTGCCCCGATGTCTCCATGCTGCGCGATGTCTCCCTGCTGCCCGATGTCTCCCTGCTGCCCCCGTGTCCCCGTTCTGCCTCTGCGCCGATGTCTCCGTGCTGCTGTTCCCCCGATGTCTCCGTGCTGCTGCTCCCCGATGTCTCCGTGCTGCTGCTCCCCTGTGTCTCCGTGCTGCTGCTCCCCGGTGTCACTGTGCTGCTCCCCGGTGTCTCTGTGCTGCTCCCCGGTGTCTCCGTCCTGCTCACCGTGTTCTTCAATGTGTTCTTCACACATATATATTGTTCTTCACATAGTATTTTGTTAGCACCGTTCTGCGGGTAACTCTCGACAAGTAAGCAGATGTGCCGAACATCAGTAATCTATTCTTCACTGTGTTATTCACTGTGTTTTTCACTTAAAAATCCTGTGTTCACTGTTTTTATTCTATTCTTCACTGTTCTTCACTTTTTTTAATTAAATGCTCGATCTCGAGCAGGGGAAATACTCGTACGAGCAACGAGCCGTTTCGAGTACCTTAATACTCGAACGAGCAACGAGCCATTTCGAGTACCTTAATACTCGAACGAGCATCAAGCTCGGACGAGTGTACTCGCTCATCTCTAGTGACAATGCATTTTGACACCGTAACAGCGTCTTCATCAGGTCTAAAAACTATGTGAGTTACATGGCAAGAGACAAAGACAAAAACAAAAGCAACAGAACAAAACATAACACAACATAATTTGTATGATTATCATGATTAGTAAGATTATTATAAAAACGTATGTGAGCAGGATAGGACATATAGGGGCATGATTAGTACAGGCTAAAAGTAATGTATAAACACATCTATGTATATATATATATATATATATATATATATATATATATATATATATGTACACCTACATGTGTGCACACGCGAATGCATATGGTTAAATAAACACACTTGCACAATTGAAATTAAAATGAAAGATATATGAAAATATATAAGAGAATATATAAGTAGGTGAATAGCAGGCAGTGATGGAATACAAAAATCAATGTAAATAGATAATTAATTGTATATAAATACATATAAATAAATATAAATAAACAAACAAATAAATAAATAAATAGATAGATAAGGTATTGAATGGAGATAGTAATTAAAAGGGGATAATGATTAGGTAAGGTGGTTTATGCAGTAAGTGATGTACCTGCAGGGGGAATTCTCCTGTGGGGTGGATGGCAGAAATGTGCTGCCTGATGTCTAGCCTGGATGGGAAAGAAGAATAAGGTATTAGTTTTAGGGGGTGGGCAGAAGGGGAGAGAAGGGGAGAGAAGGGAGAGAGTTTGCGTTGGTGTGGGACGGGAAGGACTCACTGCGTCGTCCAGGTGCCGTGAGAGACGGGCTGCGTGCTGCGTGCTGACAGGGGCGCCTGGCGGACGCGGCATTTATTGACAGTGGGAGGAAGATGGGCAGGAGGCAGTGCGCAGGCGCTGGCCTCGGGGAAGAACGGGGGAGAAGAAGAGTGGCTATATAATGATCGTATGTAACGAAGTGACATGTAGTGGAAATGATGATTGAATTGATGCATGATTAGATCGTTGTGTAGATTATGTGTGGTTATGCAGATAAAATAAATGAGTGGATAAATACTCGGATGAAGGTGATTGACTACATTTGACTGAATAATGAAGGATGATTTGATCATATAAATAAATAAATTTACACATGCAGATATGGTTGCCTGACTGTAACAGAAATACATGGAGGACGAATGCATGAACTGGAAAGGATAGTGGGAGTAATTAATGAAAAAGCTAAAAAATTAATTAAATAATTAATTAAAAATAATTAGATAAAATAATTAAAGAACACTTAGTCAATTAACTAAATACATGAATACATGATTAGATAAAGGCAGTTGAAAGAACAGATGAAATTAACAACAAATGTGTTCATACCAGAGATGAGCGAGCACTAAAATGCTCGGTGCTTGTTATTCCAGACAAACTTTTCCCGATGCTCGAGTGCTCGTCTCGAATAACGAGCCCCGTTGAAGTCAAAGGGAGACTCAAGCATTTTTGAAGGGGACCAAGGCTCTGCACAGGGAAGCTTGGCCAAACACCTGGGAACCTCAAAAAAGGATGGAAACACCACAAAAATGGACAGGAAACAACAGGAGCAGCATGCATGGAATGCCTCTGAGGCTGCTTAATCGTACCATTATGCCAAAATTATGGGCAAAAGCATGGCCATGACAGAGTGACCGAATGAGGCTAGATAGCATCTAAAACATCCAATAATTGACCGTGAAACTATAGGGGACGGCATGCAGAGGCGGCGGCAGCAGCGGCAGGCTAGAGAGTGTCATGGCGACATACCCTAAATGGACTCAGGCTTCAAACCAATGGGTGGCAGAGAGGAACCAAAGGAGGTGAGCAAGAAGTGCTGAAATGATTTCCTATGTCAAAAAAAGGTTGACGGTATATTTAGTCGATAACACAGTATGGTGGCGACATAGTGACCAAGTTCCATAACGTATCTGGTGAAACACTCGAAAAATGAGCCTGACACAGCTCGTTTGATAAGGGGACGACATGTGGAGGCAGCCATGGAGACGACTTCCATGATTAAGAGCGACAGTATGGGGCATCCATATTGCGCTGCTATGATTGCAACTTCAGGTCTCCAGCATGGCGGCGACAGATGGGCCGAGTTCCACTATGTATCTGGTGAAACACCTGAAAATTCTGCCTGGCACAGCTCGTTTGATAAGGGGACGATGTATGGAGGCAGTGAACTAGTAGTAGATTAAAGGTGCTGCAGTTAAAACTATGTTAGTTGGATCTTGGGATGGAGCTGGCGCTCTGCTGCCAGACAAGCTTTCGACTATCCAAGCCCCTCTCGGCTACTCCCCAAACAACACTTCTAAGAACCTTTTCTATAAGATCAAGTGTAGTAGTGTTCTTATAAGTTTGGGTTATGGCGGGTGAGGGGAATGTAAACAGATGCGCAAGAAGCGCTGATATAATATCGGGAAATGATAAAAGTTTGCCAGTATATTTTGTGGATAACACAGCAGGGTGGCGACAAAGTTTGATGTGGAAGCCATGAAAACAACCCAAAATTCTGCCTGACACAGCTCGTTTGATAAGGGGAAGATGTATGGAGGCAGCTATATGGACAACGTGTGGAGGCAGCTGAAAAGACGACGTGTGGAGGCTGCTATGGAGACAATTTAATTTGGATAGTGCCTGTATGTGGCAGTCCAAAAAAGTTTTCAAACCAGAGGAGCAGGTAGGTGGTCCTCCAGAAAAATTAAATAGATTGAGTGCCTGTATGTGGCAAAATGATAAAAGTTTGCCAGTATATTTTGTGGATAACACAGCAGGGGTGCGACAAAGTTTTGATGTGGAAGCCATGAAACAACCCAAAATTTGCCTGACACAGCTCGTTTGATAAGGGAGAATGTATGGAGCAGCTATATGGACAACGTGTGGAGGCAGCTGAAAGACGAGTGTGGAGGCTGCTATGGAGACATTTAATTTGGATAGTGCCGTATGTTGGCAGTCCAAAAAAGTTTCAAACCAGAGGAGCAGGTAAAAACAAAGTAATTGTGTTTGAGCACATACCCAAGTAAATCCAGAAGGAAAGAGTCATGTCTCCTATCCCCTGTGGAGTTTTTGTCCAAGAAGTTGGCCACAGCAGTAATTCCATCATCATGTGCAATGTTGGTATATAAGGATTCAACGTCTAGCGTCACCAACCAGGTATCCTTTGATGTGCATATAGGCTGAATCTTCTGAATAAGGTCCGTAGAGTCTCTAATATAGGACGGTAGAGATAACACCATGGTCTGTAAATAATGGTCCACATAACTGCAAGCCTTCTCACAGAGGCCCCCAATACCTGATACAATAGGGCGTCCAGGTGGGCACGTCAGGGATTTATGCATCTTTGGGAGCATGTAAAAGGTGGGAATCTTTGGATGAAGGACTCTTATGTAGTCATATTCTTTTTTGGAGATGATCCCGTCCAAAAAATTGATTTAAAACAGAGGACCGGGAGGGTGGCCCTCCAGAAAAATGAAATACATTGAGTACTATAGTAGACACAGTTGCCTGGCAAAAAATAGCCAGTTCCTCTGTTTTGTACAAAGAGAGGAGGAGAAGAGGAAATGAGGAGGAGTGCATCATTATTCAGGTTGAGCTTATTTCCTGAGAAATCCAGCTTTTATCATCTGATAAGCGTCAGCTGTTAGCGTGTCAGTCGACAGGCGTGTACGCTATCGGTGATGATGCCACCAGCTGCACTGAAAACCCGATCGGACAACACGCTAGCGGCAGAGCAGGCAAGAACCTCCAAGGCGTACAGCGCCAGTTCGTGCCACATGTCCAGCTTTGAAACCCAGTAGTTGTAGGGGCAGTGTGATCATTAGGATGTGGATGGTCAGCTACGTACTCCATCACCTTTTCTGTAAAGATCAGCCCTACTTGCCCGAGACTGGGGACAGGTGACAGTGTCTTGCTGGGGTACATAAAACTGGCAAAGGCCTGTAAAGCGTACCCCTGCCAGTGTTGGACAAGCTGCCTTCTCCCTCGCTACTGTGTCCCGCAGAAGTACGTCCTCTGTCGCTAGCGCTGTCAGAAGGGAAATACTGTTTCAGCTTGTGCACCAGGCTGCTGGTATTCGCATTCTCACTCTCCGTTCTCTCCAGGGAGTGGGTGAAAGATTTGCTTGTACGTGGGTCCAGGAGAGTGAATACCCAGTAATCGGTGCTGGAATAAATTCTTTGAACGCGAGGGTCACGTGATAGGCAGGCTAACATGAAATCTGCCATATGCGCCAGAGTCCCAACGGCAAGAATTCACTCCCTCATTGGCCGGACTCCATTTCTCCTCTTCCAACTCCTCCAATCCTCTTCTTCTGCCCATACACGCTGAACAGTGAAGGACTGAAACAATGCTCCCCTTTCTGTCTCGCCAACATTCTCCTCCCCACACCTCCCGATATGCGCTGTGAGAAACAGACCTGAGGGTGCTTTGGCTATCAACAAGGGAACTTTTCCCCGTCTTTGTGACGAGCGCAAAGCTTCTGACTTCATGCTGACAGGAGTTTTTCAACAGGCCAGCAGCAGGATGGTGAGGCTGATGATGGCGGCATCGCCACTGACCATCTGTGTTGACTCCTCAAAGTACTCAGCACCGACAAGATATCAGACATCCACGTCCATCCCTCATTGTAGACTTGAGGAAGCTGACTGACCTGACTACCAGTTTGGTGGAGTTGACATCTGTCAGTCTACAATCGCTCTGCGTGCTGGTAACTCTGGATAACATGGTTAATGTTGAATTCCACCTCGTTTGCACGGCGCACAACAGTCTGTGAGCGGGCAGTTGAGCGGCCCTGAGGGTGGCAGCATCTGTGCTGGACTTCCTGAAATGCGCACAGATGCGCGCACCTTCGTGAGCAAATCAGACAGATTGGGGAACCGCTGAACTATGAGATTTAACAATGGGGCCAGGCATGACACATGTGCCAGTCTGCCGAGTTGCAGAGCGCCACCAGGTTCGCCGTTGCACACACAACCATGGCTGGCTTCAGGTTCAGCGGTGCCAGCTCGGATCAGTCTTCGCTGATATGCCCTGTAATAGCTCTTGGGCGGTTGTGTGCCTTTTATCGCTAGGCTCAGCAGTTTGAGCACCGCCTGCTATCGCTTAGCGACGGCACTGTGCTGTGCCTAGAGTACTGACTGATGTCGCCATGCCCCGGATGGTAACGAGGAGGGGGGTGTAAGGAGGTGAGGAGGCATAGTAGGCCTGAGAGACCTGGACCGAGGTAGGACCCCGCAATCTCGGCGTCGGCAGTATAGACCAGCCCAGGGTCAGACAGGTCCCAGCCTCCACCAAGTTAACCATCTGCCGTCAGCGACATATAGTGGCCCTGCCGGCAGCACTCGTCCACGGTTCGTGGTCAGGTGGACCTTGTCAGAAACGGCGTTGGTCAGGGCACGCGATGTGATGTCTGAACGTGCTTGTCGAGGGTCGGGACGGCACATCGGGAAAAGTAGTGGCGGCTGGGACCAATACCAAGGGCGGCGGCATGAGGTTTTAAAGGCCTCGGTCTCTACCAGCCTATAGGGCAGCACTCCGGTTAAAGCAGTTTGGAGATGTGGACGTTGAGGGTTTGGGCGTGTGGGTGGGTGCACTATACTCCCTTTTGCGCTCCGCGTCTGGGGTATGGAGAGCTGAACGCTGGTGGATGCTGTGGAGGACCGTGGAGGCGAAGATGGGGTTTTTTCACCGGGATTGTGTTGGGTCCTGGGCAGGGGGCTGACTAGCAGATGGACACTAGCTCATCTCTAGTCATACATAAAATCATAATCATAAGATATGCATATAGTTTATATACATATACCATGATAAAGTAGAAACATGGATGGATCGCGCAGACAGTCCTCTGGTTGTTGGAAAGGGTCGGGATGAGTTCCCAGGGAGTCCGAGGGTACTAGATGGTGGAAAGAGTAGTTATCCGAGGGTACTGGAGTGGATACCGTTAGAAGGAGTTTGACCATGTCGTTCAAACCTGCAGGTGGAGAGGGTATCCAGTCCGTAGATCCAATAGGATTCACATTGGCACAGTTCTGGAACCGTTGTGTGGTGTGGGGATATTGTGCAACGGAGTGATCTGATGGTGCGAAGTCCTTATCGTGTTTTAGTGAAAAATGGCTGGAGACGCTAGTGTTGAGAAAGCCGTAAGTGACATGGATCTATGATTGTTCATTTAATTTGGAGGTTCTTGGGTAGTCTTGCCCTAATTGTAGGTTGCATGGGCACTCTAGGAGGATAGATAATGAAGGAAGAGTGACAGTTAAGGAAGAGAGATTTAAAAGTTCTCGCCAGTGGTAGTGGAACTAAAAAATGTCTTTTATGTTGGATGTTTAACACGCATAGGCATCTGGTTGGAGCCACACTTAAGGATCCCTCAGGTTAGGAAGTGGTTGGTTGGGTTTCTATTTGTTACTGTAAGTTGCTGGGGGTGAGTATTAACTGGGGTTTTAGCTCTTCTGAAGAAGTGACTGACGGTCGGTTGGGCCGAGTAAGTTTGGTGTGGGTCGGTCAGAGTAGAATGGGCCAGGTGTTGTCATGATTGTTTTGTCCCTATGGCTAGTGTTGTATGTGGTTAGAAATTAAGTGGGGGGGTTTGATGGTGGTGCGTTTGCTTGGTTTGTCCTTGTGTGGAGGTCGACTACTCCATGGTCCCTTGCTGGGTAGGGCTTCCGTGTGTAGTCTGGACGTGACGGCATCTTCCTCCTATTTCCCACATTTTCTCTTAGTGGGTGGTCCTCCAGAAAAATTAAATAGATTGAGTGCCTGTATGTGGCACTCCCAAAAATTGTTTAAAACAGAGGACCGGGTAGGTGGCCCTCCAGAAAAATTAAATACATAGAGTACTATAGCTAGAGCCAGTTGGCCCTGGCAAAAAATAGCCAGTTTCCTCTGCTTTATTGTACAAAGAGGAGGAGAAGGAGGAAAATGAGGAGGAGTGCATACATTATTCAGGTTGAGCTTATTTCCTGAGAAATCCATTCTTTATTCATCTTGATAAGCGTCAGCCTGTTAGCGCTGTCAGTCGACAGGCGTGTACGCTTATCGGTGATGATGCCACCAGCTGCACTGAAAACCCGATCGGACAACACGCTAGCGGCAGAGCAGGCAAGAACCTCCAAGGCGTACAGCGCCAGTTCGTGCCACATGTCCAGCTTTGAAACCCAGTAGTTGTAGGGAGCTGTGTGATCATTTAGGATGATGGTATGGTCAGCTACGTACTCCATCACCATCTTTCTGTAAAGATCAGCCCTACTCTGCCGAGACTGGGGACAGGTGACAGTGTCTTGCTGGGGTGACATAAAACTGGCAAAGGCCTTGTAAAGCGTACCCCTGCCAGTGTTGGACAAGCTGCCTACTCTCCCTCGCTACTTGTCCCGCAGAAGTACGTCCTCTGTCGCTAGCGCTGTCAGAAGGGAAATACTGTTTCAGCTTGTGCACCAGGGCCTGCTGGTATTCATGCATTCTCACACTCCTTTCCTCTCCAGGGATGAGAGTGGAAAGATTTTGCTTGTACCGTGGGTCCAGGAGAGTGAATACCCAGTAATCGGTGCTGGAATAAATTCTTTGAACGCGAGGGTCACGTGATAGGCAGGCTAACATGAAATCTGCCATATGCGCCAGAGTCCCAACGCGCAAGAATTCACTCCCTCATTGGCCGGACTGTCCATTTCCTCCTCTTCCAACTCCCCAACTCCCCTTCGGCCCATACACGCGGAACAGTGAAGGACTGAACAATGCTCCCCTCTTCTGTCTCGCAAAACCTCCCTCCCCCAACCTCCTCCGATATGCGCTGAGAAACAACCTGAGGGTGCTTTGGCTATCAACAGGGAATCTTTTCTCCCCCTCTCTTTGACGAGCGCAAAGCTTCTGACTTCATGCTGAACAGAGATTTTTCAACAGGCCAGCAGCAGGATGGTGAGGCTGAGATGGCGGCATCGCCACTGACATCTGTGTTGACTCCTCAAAGTAACTCAGCACCGACAGATATCAGCATCCACGTCCACTCCTCATTGTAGACTTGAGGAAGCTGACTGACCTGACTACCAGTTCCTGGTGGAAGTTGACATCTGTCATCTACAATCGCTCTGCGCTGCTGGTAAACTCTGGATAACATGGTTAATGTTGAATTCCACCTCGTTTGCACGTCGCACAACAGTCTGTGAGCGGGCAGTTGGAGGCGGCCCTGAGGGTGGCAGCATCTGTGCTGGACTTCCTGAAATGCGCACAGATGCGGCGCACCTTCGTGAGCAAATCAGACAGATTGGGGAACCGCTGAACTATGAGATTTAACAAATGGGCCAGGCATGACACATGTGCCAGTCTGCCGAGTTGCAGAGCCGCCACCAGGTTACGGCCGTTGTCACACACAACCATGCCTGGCTTCAGGTTCAGCGGTGCCAGCCTCGGATCAGTCTTCGCCGTGATGCCCTGTAATAGCTCTTGGGCGGTGTGCCTTTTATCGCCTAGGCTCAGCAGTTTGAGCACCGCCTGCTATCGCTTAGCGACGGCACTGCTGCTGTGCCTAGAGCTACTGACTGATGTCGCCATGCCCCCGGATGGTAATTCGGAGGAGGGGGGGTGTAAGGAGGAGGAGGCATAGTAGGCCTGAGAGACCTGGACCGAGGTAGGCCCCGCAATCCTCGGCGTCGGCAGTATATGACCAGCCCCAGGGTCAGACTCGGTCCCAGCCTCCACCAAGTTAACCCAATCTGCCGTCAGCGACATATAGTGGCCCTGCCCGGCAGCACTCGTCCACGTGTTCGTGGTCAGGTGGACCTTGTCAGAAACGGCGTTGGTCAGGGCACGGATGATGATGTCTGACACGTGCTTGTGCAGGGCTGGGACGGCACATCGGGAAAAGTAGTGGCGGCTGGGGACCGAATACCAAGGGGCGGCCGGCATGAGGTTTCTAAAGGCCTCGGTCTCTACCAGCCTATAGGGCAGCATCTCCGGTTAAAGCAGTTTGGAGATGTGGACGTTGAGGGTTTGGGCGTGTGGGTGGGTTGCACTATACTCCCTTTTGCGCTCCAGCGTCTGGGGTATGGAGAGCTGAACGCTGGTGGATGCTGTGGAGGACCGTGGAGGCGAAGATGGGGTTTTCACACGGGATGTGTTTGGGTCCTGGGCAGGGGGCTGACTAGCAGATGACACTAGCTCATCTCTAGTTCATACATAAAATCATAATCATAAGATATGCATATAGTTTATATACATATACCAATGATAAGTAGAAACATGGATGGATCTCGCAGACAGTCCTCTGGTTGTTGGAAAGGGTCGGGATGAGTTCCCCAGGGAGTCCGAGGGTACTAGAGTGGAAACAGAGTACGTAGTCCGAGGGTACTGGAGTGGATACCGGGTTAGAAGGATGTTTCGACCATGTCGTTCAAACCTGCAGGTGAGAGGATATCTATCTATGATTGTTCATTCTAATTTGGAGTTCTTGGGTAGTCCTGCCTATATATTGTAGGTTGCATGGGCACTCTAGGAGATAGATAATGAAGGAAGAGTGACAGTTAAGGAAGGAGAGAATTTAAAAGTTCTCGCCAGTGGTAGTGGAACTAAAAAATGTTCTTTTATGTTGGATGTTTAAACAGCATAGGCATCTGGTGGAGCCACACTTAAAGGATCCCTTCAAGGTTAGGAAAGTGGTTGGTTGGGTTCTCTTTGTTACTTTAAGTTTGCTGGGGGTGAGTATATTACGGAGGGTTTTAGCTCTTCTGAAAGTGACTGACGGTCGTTTGGACAGAGTAAGTTTGAGATGTGGGTCGCTCAGTAGAATGGGCCAGTGTTTTGTCATGATTTGTTTTATGTTCCTATGGCTAGTGTTGTATGTGGTTACGAAATTAAGTGGGGGGGTTTGATGGTGGTGCGATGATTGTTTGCTTGGTTGGAGACATTGGTCCTGGGTAAGGGATAGTGTTTTGGTGAAGGCGTCTTGTACCAGTTTTTTGGGATAGTGCTTGTATTCCATCACTGCCTGCTATTCACCTACTTATATATTCTCTTATATATTTTCATATATATTTAATTTTAATTTCAATTGTGCAAGTGTGTTTATTTAACCGTATGCATTCGCGTGTGCACACATGTAGGTGTACATATATATATATATATATATATATATACATAGATGTGTTTATACATTACTTTTAGCCTGTACTAATCATGCCCCTATATGTCCTATCCTGCTCACATATGTTTTTATATTAATCTTACTAATCATAATAATCATACTAATTATGTCGTGTTATGTTTTGTTCTTTTGCATTTGTTTTTGTCTTTGTCTCTTGCCATGTAACTCACATAGTTTTTAGACCTGATGAAGACGCCGTTACGGTGTCAAAACGCATTGTCACACTACCAATAAAAACCATTATTAAAACCACCATCACTCTTATTTGGATGTAGCGCATCTATCCACTTGACACAGTTTTTTCCGCTTTGATGAATAAACAATAAAAGACACAATATACCATGTATTTTATTTTACCTGAACTCACTATGCACCTATACATGTACTTTGTTTATTTTACTGATCTTTGTGTTTATCCAATTGTTCCCTATTCAGTGGAATGAAAACATTGTAGTGCACTTTATGCTATAATTCTTTACTTGTGTCTCATTCATGTGTCTGAAGATCAAACAAAAGGTTTTGTTCTATGTTGTTCATGCTGTGCTGAGTGAAACTTTTGTATAACACTGTAAGCTGTAACAAAAAGGGCAGCTGAAGTTTAGAAAGGTAAATGTGCTTTGAATAGTGGAGAGCAGTCAGCAGATACAATACTGGGGGTATATAAAGGTCATTTTTCTTCCTCTGTACAACATTGAGTACCAGGACCTAAAGACCACAATGGGAAAGGTAACCATTAGATGGTGGTAATATCTTTTATCTTATAATTCTACAATTATTATATTGTGTTTCAAGGGATATGTGTCTGAATTTGCTCACACCCTGATCTATAGTTTACTCAAAGCTTGGGAGCGGGTCCATAGTGTTTACCATTAGTTTTCTGTGTAGCATTTTCTTTTCATCAGGTCCTATGACAGTTTATGGTGTTTTAGGGTGCATAAACAAGACCTTACACAATTGTCCGCATTGACTTTATGAATATTACCCTCTAGCTCTAAAAGATTGCCCCTTTACAAGCATAAGATCTCCAAACTTTTCTCTCCTCCAAGCTATGTTTTGACTCACTATATAATTAATTATATAAACTATTGTATATGATTACTATATTATTATTATATATATAATATATATTATAATAAACGATAAAAATTTTGTGTATAATTAAAAATGTGAGACTCAGGGGAGTAAACCAGTCCTCATGTGTTTCCCTTGCTCTGTACAAAGCTATCAACACATGATAACAATTAACACTTAGGCTATTATCACAGACACAGTGGGGGACATTTACTATGGCGTTTCCGCCAGTTTTGTGGCGCTCTCACCACATGTTCTGCTCTCCGACCTATTTATTAGCTGTCGGGGACAGAAAAAATGCCTTTTTCCGTCTGCTCCGACTCTTCTCCGAAAAGGGGCGTGGCTTTGGCGGAGTGGAAACTCAGACACAATTACTATGTGTCACAGCCATTTTTGGGCGGTGTAAACTGACGGAAAGTAGACCAAAAGAAAACTGGTCTAGCAGGGACTGTCGGACACATTTCTGGTGCTCGGGACAGATTTTGGTCTCGGGGACAGAAAATGGTCTCGGCGCCAGAAATGTCTCTGCACAGCTCTACAATATTAAATGTGTGTCTTCTTACCGAGAGCAGGTCGGTAACAAAGCCAATGCAGACACCGACACTGTAAGTAAATGTCCCCCAGTCTCTTTACTAATTGTGCCTCATGGTCCATTGCAGACTTGCTGTGGCACATTTATAAAGCAATATGTGCCTGATTTCAGGCATAGATTGGACATAAATACATGTTTGCAACACAATACTGTGCTCAGAAAGGGGCGTTTCGGTGCATATTTGCATAGGCCACCACAATTATGCTGGAAGTCCAACATAATTGTGGCAAATGTCCATTAAACTGAGTGCACCATAAAACACTGGTGCACTCAGTTGAAGCATTTTGGAGCCTTGCAGGGTATGCCAGAGTTATGAAAACCGTGCACCGGCATGCACATTATGAAGTTTGTCTCACTATAAGTAGATGTGGGCCAGAGAGATGTGCTCAGAGCATTAAGAAAACCCTTTTTACCGAGCACAGAGGTAATATATAGAGATGCCTATTAACTACTTGGAAAGGAACTGCTGCTCTTGATAGTAAAATCTCTTTTGATGTAGACAGTTAAACAAATGCTTCATATTTACAGCTAGAAAAGAGTTAATTTAGCTTTAGTAGATTTTACTACAGTAGTAGTTATAAAATACATCTCAAATTTCTATTCCTTGTTAGGCTGTATTAGCCAATGGCATAATGTTAGGTTGCCTTTATTGTTGCAGTAATTTCGAGAGAAAAATTCACTCTATGTTCTAATGAATAATTTAATATGCAACAAAACTTTGGTTTACAATTTTTTCATTTCACAGATCATCTTCTACGAAGAAAGAAATTTCCAGGGACGCTCATATGAGTGTCACTCCGAGTGTCCAGATTTATCCTCCTTTTTTAGACGTTGTAACTCTATCCGTGTAGAAAGTGGTAACTGGATCCTGTATGAAAACTCCAACTACAGAGGACACCAGTACTACCTACACAGAGGAGAGTATCCTGACTTCCAGCAATGGATGGGTTATAATGACTCCATTAGGTCTTGTCGCTTGAGCCCTCAGGTAAAATACAAAAAACTTGTTTACAATATATTTCTATAAATTGTTCTAGAATAATAGTTCTACAATAAATTTACCAATTTATCACAAAGAAGTCTGAAACAGGAATATTCATCTTGTAGTCTTTTGCAATTAAAATATAATTACTGTATAATTTTCTGTAGCGTTCAAATCATAGGTTTCAGCTAAAGATTTCTATTAACTGTAACATTGTTTCCATTTGTATTGTTATCTATGCAGATCCACAAACTGCCAGTAAATAATATGCTGTATGTAAGCAGCATTAATTAGGGGGATGGCAGTGGGTCATCTGAGCACTGTGCGGCTTACCTACCTACCTAGGAATATTCGGACCTTATGGGGACAATGTCAACAAAAATAAGTGGAATACATTTCTTCACTGTCTTTCACTTACTGACATGTGCTTACTGTTAACAGCATGGAGGTTCATTCAGAATTAATCTCTATGAGAGAGAAGACTTCAGAGGACAAAAGATGGAGTTTACTGATGACTGTCCTCATGTCTATGAGAGATTCCGCTTCCATGAAATACATTCTGTCCATGTGCATGAGGGATACTGGATGTTCTATGAGGAACCCAACTACAGGGGACGTCAGTATTACCTGAGACCTGGAGAGTACAGGAGATACAGTGACTGGGGAGCTTCTAACCCACGATTTGGTTCTTTCAGACGTGTTCAACATTATTATTAAACTGGTGACACTAAATCTTGTCATTTAAGTTACAATAAAATAATAAAAAAATACAAAATTATCTTTTTTAAGCATATTTTTTTACCAAGAGAAACTATTAGAAACTAAAATCTTCATTTTTAATTGTACACAAAATAAGTTTGATCAAAAGTAATACTGCTCTCCCTTAACTAGACATTGTGGGAGTGGGTCATGTTATTATACAAAAGTAAGTAGAAAATGCTGAATTCTGAATATCTGTATCTGTAGAATGGCAGTATATGGTAGGATCAATCAGACGAAATAGAGTTAAATTAACCTAGGGGTCGGAAAAATAGTAAAAGTAAAAAAATCAGCCTATCACATGGCGGCAACTCAGTGCATTTAGGCATGTAGACATTGTCAAGACAATCTCCTGCAGTTCAAACCGAGCATGAGTATAGGGAAGAAAGGTGATTTGAGTGCCTTTGAACGTGGCATGGTTGTTGGTGCCAGAAGGGCTGGTCTGAGTATTTAAGAAACTGCTGATCTACTGGGATTTTCACGCACAACCATCTCTAGGGTTTACAGAGAATGGTCCGAAAAAGAAAAAACATCCAGTGAGCGGCAGTTCTGTGGGCGGAAATGCCTTGTTGATGCCAGAGGTCAGAGGAGAATGGGCAGACTTGTTCGAGCTGATAGAAAGGCAACAGTGACTCAAATCGCCACCCATTACAACCAAGGTAGGCAGAAGAGAATCACTGAATGCACAGTAAGTCGAACAGCAGAAGACCACACCGGGTGCCACTCCTTTCAGCTAAGAACAGGAAACTGAGGCTACAATTTGCACAAGCTCATCGAAATTGGACAGTAGAAGATTGGAAAAACGTTGCCTGGTCTGATGAGTCTCGATTTCTGCTGCGACATTCGGATGGTGGGGTCAGAATTTGGCGTCAACAACATGAAAGCATGGATCCATCCTGCCTTGTATCAATGGTTCAGGCTGGTGGTGGTGGTGTCATGGTGTGGGGAATATTTTCTTGGCACTCTTTGGGCCCCTTGGTACCAATTGAGCATCGTTGCACTGCCACAGCCTACCTGAGTATTGTTGCTGACCATGTCCATCCCTTTATGACCACAATATACCAAACATTTGATGGCTACTTTCAGCAGGATAATGCGGCATGTCATAAAGCTGGAATCATCTCAGACTTGTTTCTTGAACATGACAATGAGTTCACTGTACTCAAATGGCCTCCACAGTCACCAGACTCCAATAGAACATCTTTGGGATGTGGTGGAAGGGGAGATTTGCTTCATGGATGTGCAGCCGACAAATCTGCGGCAACTGTGTGATGCTATCATGTCAATATGGACCAAAATCTCTGAGGAATGCTTCCAGCACCTTGTTGAATCTATGCCACGAAGAATTGAGGCAGTTCTGAAGGCAAAAGGGGGTCCAACCCGTTACTAGCATGGTGTACCTAAGAAAGTGGCCGGTGAGTGTATATATATATATATATATAAAAAACCAAAAAATTAAAATCACCCCCTTTCCCTTGAATAGCATAAAGAATGGAACCCCGCACAGCAATGTTGCTAATATAGTAAACGACACACTGAAACGAATCCAGTAAATAAAGCTAAGCTGTGTGCCAATGTTAGATCCATACAAAAACATATAGTGTCCAAACCAATAATTTTAAGTCCCCTGGTCTTACTCGCATTAAAATTTCGAAAGTGGGCTGCCACAGTAGACAGTATCTTACCTTGTCATGCGAGTAAGACCAGGGGACTTAAAATTATTGGTTTGGACACTATACATGTCAACAACAGGGGAGGGGACTTGTCCGCTGAATTACTTAAGCGAGAAGCTCGATGGATCTACCAGTTGGGGACCCGAGCGCCAGATGGCATAAATGAGGACTTACTTTTCACAGGTTTCTACAAATATTAATGAAGATCCGGAAGCAGATCCAATCATTACTACACCATCCACCGATATGTGACTAACATACAATCTGAAGGTAAACTTCCCCTTTTTTTGTTCTCCCAACCCTGTTTCTTTCTTTTCTTTTGATCCCTACTACTCTTTTTCCCCTGTATGTTCATTTACAGTTATCTTTTTCACACTTTTGCATTCATTCCCTAACACTGTAATTTCTATATTCATCTTGGGCACACGCCCCTTGTAGTCTGGGACTCTTATAGTCCCCATATATCCCCACTGGCACCTGTTTTGTTGTTTCGAGTTTTTGCATATACCACTAACATATGATTTTTCCTCATACAGTTGTTCTCTTTTCTTAAGAGCTTACTCCTGACCCAATTACTTATGGCATCTATATATGAATTCTTTATCGTCACAAGTTTTCTTCTGAAAGAAATACAGAAAACAACGAAAGGTTGGAGACAGTGAATAGAACCTACAGAAAAAGGAAAGACGAATAAAGATGAAAGAGAAAGGAAAAATAAGAGAGGAATAGGATAATGCTCCCTTCTCCAATATGGACAATTTCCGCAGTCCAGACAAATACCTACCCCTTTGACATGTTTTTCTTGGACCTTCGTTGGCCCTTGTACGTCCTGCTTATATGTGACTTTGATTAATAAACTTCTTTATATATTGGGACTTATACCCAACGCACGAAGAGATATATATACAAATATGTATTCTTTGACAAAAAATTCTTGCCTGCCGTGGCTCCCCTGGTATGCCCCCAACCGTACATCTATCTATTTGCTCGTCATACTTATCATGACGTCCTATCAGTTTATGCTATCTTTTTAGCCCCGTCATTTTTTCAGGACCCTTTTACAACAAAAAATGTATATTTTGCGCCGTATATGCATATCCCTTTTTTTATCCATTTCTTAATACTGATTAGAGCACTCACTAAATTTGATATTTCACTCGCCGTTTTTTGGTATTTGCTTAGATTATATGCTTATGATACTTTTCACTATAGATCCATATTATTATGGACTAATCTCAGTACCATAATTCACTATAACGTATCATTTATGTATTCAGTTTATTGTTTTTGGTATATAAATCGGCACTTTATATTATCTTTAATATATCGACCAGCACTTTATCTTCTTTCTTCTTTATATGCGCGTTTGAATACAGTGTTATATTGCTCCTACTTTTTTGATAAATCTATGGCTTGGGATAGATCGCCGTGCAACTATATCGTACTGTTGATAGCATCTTGTTACTTGGTTACCAACTCACCTTGCATAATTGGGTCCGACGCCACGTCACTTCCGGTGCCTGGACCTGACTCACTGCGCATGCGCATAAATTTATAGACATAGGTTTTTCATCCAGTCTCGCGCGACTTAGGGCCTGCGCAGTGCGCATGCGCACTCTAATATCAAATACGAGCAGCTGTTGGTGAGTACCGTGGGGGTATTTAAGGGGAGCCCGGCGGCAATGGAGGCATTCTAACCCCTGAGGAAGTCTCTATTGAGAGACGAAACGCGTGGGGAGCCTTCCCCCTCCTGATGTTTGTGTCAACCCGCATATTTGAGGCTTTCATCATGCCACTGGGCTTAAGATCTGACTACCCGTAATGTATACTAGGGACTCTGCCTTATGTTATTAATCACTTAGGATTTGTTCTGTGGCTATTTATTTACATTGTAAGGATTACCTTTCTCCTTTACTTATACTTACCTTGTTGTAATTGCATTTGCACTTTTTTTGCAATTGTTTACAGGCACAGGCACTTTTCATTGTGTTTATATTGACATTGGGCTTATTGCGGTTGACACCACTTCCACAGGAGGGGATTGTTGCAATACTTATCAGGGTATTAACAACAAAAGATTGTTTGTATGTACTTTGGTACATTTTAAATGTTTTTATCATTTGTTTGTATCTCTGGTGTGATCTTTTCATGAATAAAATTTCTTGTTTTTGTATGGATCTAACATTGGCACACAGCTTAGCTTTATTTACCCCTTTCCCTTGAACTGATATAAATATAAATAAACAGTAAAAAGTCATAAACACATTAGGTATCGTCGCGTCCGTTTACTCAAAAACCACATATGAGTGTATCTTACTCAATACACTAAGTTTGTGTCCGTGTCTAGAATTCAAACATATAAAAATTACTGCCTGTATAAAGACATTTCTGTATAAACATTTCAAATCAACTTTTATCGTGAAAGCCCAACATACAAATTACAAAAACAGGCTTGGATACAAAAGGGACCACTACTCTCAGTACTTAACTAATCTGCCGTACTACCAGGGTATTCATCTACAGATGATATGTATGCATCCACATCACACTCCCTATATTCAGACAGAGTACTAGAGAGTTATTATGTATATATCCAACTGTATCTAAAGTAGAAGGGTCCACTGATGTGTCCACACTAATATTTAGCGTGTAATGGGTTTCCCAATTTACACAGTCACCCCAAAACCTCATCGATGTGTATTATTAAAAAGAGAGTGTCATAGAGGTGTTCTGGTGGGCGTCAAGGTTACTACCTACAGTATTACACCTGACGCTTTTCCCTGCTTATTACAGTTCATCAGAGGTAAGGTATCATTATACATGGTACATTCTATAGGCTAAGTGCTATTAAGTGTCTAATTCAGACACTGTTCCCCATTCATTCTCCATGCCTATCACCAATAGCAGTAGCGTGTTTCTTATGTTTATTATTAATACACAAAGTCAGAGCCTAACATGTCACTATCTTACTGACTTGTGAACCGCACATTATCCTGACGAACTGTCTCAACGAGCGGATATTAGTTCACCGTCATAAGCCTTTCCTTACTGACTCTGGCGCTGGCACTGGTGTGTACTCTTGTCTATTTATTATCTTTGCTCCACCCTCACAGGGGGGGAGACTGGTCCAGTGATCGGGAGCCACATACACATCATCACAACCTGTAAACCAATGGACTGGTCATGGACCGATGGTCATCCAGATGGTTGCATCCTGCTCATCCAATCACAGCAGTCAAGTGTGGGTACACTCCCTTCTGTTTACAGGGAAACCCCACCCCTTTATCCATCGCATCTTGCGATCCTATCAAGATTTAGTAAGAATTTTTTTTTGTGGATATAGCAGATAAGTCAAGAACTAAAGTGAAATAACTAAGAAAGGATAGCCAAAATTAGTAAGAAAGTATGTACATTTATCGGAGGTAAGAACATCAGATGAGAAAATCTGAATTTATCAGCATATCAAGGGCCCAAAGCCATTGGTGGTTCTATGTCAAAATGTGATCCAGAAAAGTCATGTAAACAGTAGTCACCCAGTATTCAGAAATTATAACATTTATAAGTTCTCTGTGAGTGTTGGGTCCAAATAATCCGAAACATAATTATTTTTTTCCAAAATAACCATAGAGAGGTAGAACTACTAATAGAGTCCTTTCGTAATTGTAGGACCTAGGTGAAACAGGAATACACTATATGTTCATTAAAGGAAACCAACCAATTGATTTCATGCATTATGAAGCAAACATACCTTGACAATGCTGTAGCTACACTGATTCAAGATCATAACTTGGTTAATCCCTGAGCTGACTGGTTTTGCTGAAAAAACAATTATAACGTTCAGGACCTTGGGAAAGCTGGATCAGCAAGATAAACGCAGGTTAGTCAAGCATGACTAATCATGACTAATCAACCTGAGCTGTATCAGGTTGTATCATCATCTCCTGCAGAGAAAAACTATCCTGCTATGAGAAGCAGGGAAGCAAGCGCTGAACCAGCCATAGAAACGGCAGAGCTTTATTATCATAATATTATATATGTTTTATCAGCAAAACCACTCAGCACGGGGATTAACCAAGATATGATCCTGCATCAGTGTAGCTACAGCATTCTAAAGGTATGTTTGCTTCATACTGCATCAAATCAAATGGTAGGTCCATAACTTTGCAAGGTTTTTAACATGAAAATACATCTGGATTCCCGCTATACCACCTTGCAAACAAAATCCCCTCCCCTTTGGGTTGGTTCCACTATCTCGATCACCTGAAAACGTAGGACCTTGTGGTCCCCATTGTGATGTTGCCATATACAATATGTCTCGATATGGTCGTATCCTCCTTATTTTTCGTATCGTTTACATGTTCCCTGATTCTTCCCCTGACCTCACGAATAGTTTGCCCTACATACTGGATGCCACAGATGCAAGTCATAAGGTATACAACCCCTGCTGATTTGCAGTTGCCAAATTATGCATCCAGTATATTTAGCCAGTGATGGTACTTTTACAAAGACTTGCCTGTGTATTTACAGGCTTTACAGCCCCCCCATCTGAACGTACCTTTTAGTTTTTCAGGAAGCCAAGTTCCTTTACCCATAAGGGGTAAGATAACTATGGACAACCATATCTCTGATATTGCGACCACGTTTATATGTGATCGATGGATAGTTGTCAATCACGTCCGCAATATCCTTGTCCATTTTTAAACTAACCCAATTAGTACTCATAATGTGGTATATTTCTTTATGGCAACTGTCAAATGTACCAATCACTCTTAGCTATGGGTTACTGTCCATTCGTACTTTCAGATTAAGCAGCGTAATTCTATGACTATTCAGCGCAGGATGATGTGCATCCTTTAGTACTTGGGGTGTATAGCCCGTATAGCCTGTTCATAATTTCGGATTAAGCAGCGTAATTCTATGATTATTCAGGGCATTGTGATATGCATCCTTTAGTACTTGTGCGTATAGCCCGTTTCGACAAACCTATTAATAGTTGAAGAACAACTATTGAAGAATAGATTATTGGTCACAGTTAGTTTTCTGAATATTTGGGTTTTTAAAATACCAGAAGGAGACAGTTCAATGGTCACATCCAAGAATGTGATCAAATATGGGCTGATTTCGTCAGTGAACCTCAGCCATAACACTATGAAGGAGGTCCACTGTTCATAGTCTTCCTGGAACACCACTTCTTTCTCCCACAAGCCCAGGTAGAGTTTGGCATATGTGGGAGCACAGGGTTCTCCATTGCCACTCCCCTGAGCTGGTGGCAGACTCTGCCCTCAAAGAGGAAAAAGTTCCTAATAAGGATTAAATCTAAAAGTTTTAAAACAAAATTATTATGGGCAGAGAATTGTTCTCCTTTTGTCTTCAGGAAATCCCCCACAGCCTCACATCTCTTGTTGTGTGGAATGGTTTGCTAATAAGGTCCCTGTAGGAAGTACAATGTCGTCAATTCGCCTGTGAACATCCATAGTAAAACTCACATATGAGGAAAGAGACACTACGAATAGTTGCAATATCGTACTGAGGTAGATGCTTGCATTTTGTGTCCAGCTATTGACACCCAAGATGATTGGTCTCCCTTTAAGTTGGACTACCCCCTTGTGTATCTTGGGTAGGGAGTAGAATGTGGCCGTGCTGGAATTATCAGGGCACCTGAATCTCCATTCATTCTCTGTTATTAGTCTGTTGCTTTTCACCTCATTCAGGATCTGTCTTAATTCCAGGCTAAATTGTTCACTTGTGTTCACCGATAGTTTTTATAGCAATGTCGATCTTTAAGTATCCTGAGACATATCTCAACATAATTTTCCCAATCCAGAACAACCACGTCCCCCCCCCCCCTTGTCAGATGGTTTAATGACAATTGTAGGGTCACTACCAAGATTTCTCAAGGCTTCTTCATCGCCCAAGGAAAGACTAAATTGCCTTGTGCCTCTTGTATCTAGGCCACATAGCTGGTCTGTTACCACTTTTAAAAAAACATGAATTGGGGAATTGTCTCTCACTGGTGCTGTGTTTTTTGACATGGGTCTTAGATTGGTAAAGGGGCCTTCACCTGGAGTTCTTTACCTTCCCCCAGCAGAGCCTCTAGATTGTAAAAATCCGGCATATTTGCTTCGGTCAGCCCCAATTCCTCACACTTTTTCCTATTATGTATCTTGACTTTTTTCAAAGTGTTTAACCACCTTATGGAAAATAGCACCCAAAGTCGAAAATGGCACATTTTTGCAGTTTTGTAAAATGCAGTCCTAAAAATGGTACAAAGTGCAATAGATAATCACTAACTCACAGAAACCTTACAGTCTGCACTGTCCCCCATCTTCTCTTTTACCTGTTCAAACCTCGCTACTAACCACAATAATCACACTGTCAGAAGTGCGCTAGATAAATGGCACCACTCACTATCTGAAATTTTCAACACAGAAGCAGGCAATCTTGGCACATCGAAAAAACTTGTTTCCTTCGGCAGTGCTCTAGGATCGGCAAACGTCTGTGGAGAAAATCCCGCACATCTACAGATTTTCTACACTTCAAATTTATGCTAAAACCACTTGTTATTCTGCCCTTCATCTTGCTAAACAGGTCTATTTTACCAATCTAATATCCCATCTCAAACAACGCCAAAAGGCTCTTCGATATACTTCACTCCTTACTGCAAAGGTGCAGCCACCTGTCAAAGACCTTGGGCCTGAAGATCTGACACCTACTTTAAAGATTACATTTATTGCATTCGTCAGGAAATAATTGCTCAATTCACTCACCGCACTAATCCCCTTCAGTCCAATACCTCATCTTTTTCACTCTCTTCCTTTGAGCCAATCACAGAGGAAGAAGTGTCGAGGCTTCTTTCCTGTGCTCTACCCACTACCTGTATCAGTGACCCCATCCCTTCACATCTTGTACAGTCTCTCTCCCCAGGAGTCACTTCCCACCTCACTAAAATCTTCAACCTCTCTCTCTCCTGGTGTCATCCCCACTTCTTTCATAACATATACAAACAGAGATGGACCAGCACTGCCCTATATAGAAAAACAATGATCATAACATGCCAGAGGCTTGCGTAGCAAATCAAATTGTACACCTTTTATTGAAAAATACACCACAAAAAATGGTTAAAAATATTTAAAATTGTGAACATTGTCACAAACACATTAATTAATTTTTTTCATTTATTTCTCTATTCTATTTTGGTTTCTGTTATTATTTTATGGACTTTCTCTAGCCCATTTTTGTCAGGGCATTTTTGTCAAGGCAATTGCTTTGTTATTACTCCCATTTTACAAGCATTTATGCCTCTGTGAAAGGGAGACCCTTACAACACAATTCTGACCGTTTGGGAAGAAAAGTATCATAAAAAATTGTTCCCAAATAGTATATTCTTTACAAACATTATATTTAACGGCAGGAGAGAAACATAGACAGTAAGCACTAACATTGAGCCCCCAAATGAGTCACTCGCCGACTTATTGCGTCCACCCTAAACGTTGGCCAGTAACTGCCCCACGTCCCCTCCCTATTCCAAATGTGAACACGAAACAAGATAAACAGACATACAAAATAAGCCGTAGTGGACAAGCCGGTCAGTAACAGAGGGAGAAAACAGAATGACAGAATTCCAATCCACAAAGAGAAAGAAAACAAAGAAAATACAGGCAAAGATCAAATACCAGAAAGATAGAAAAACCACGGACTGAGCAATGGGAACTGACTTGACATAGTATGACCAGAAAGGGGTGTAACCTTTACTGAATACTCATAGGGAGGCTAGGATTTAGCACAGGTGGCAAGAGCAAATGATCACAGGCACACACTAGACTCATTCAAGACAATTGAGAATTGAAGGGTGTGGCAGGATATATAAATATTGGTAATTGGGTAATCATCTGCTAGGTAATCATTCTCCATAAAGGAACAGTGTGTATTAAATCATCATTTTTTAGTAAGTATTAAAAAAAAAAAACAGGCTATGAAAACACAAACATTTTGAATAATATATTTAATATTGTAATCATTGTTTAATACAGATGCTGGACTCTCCTAAAAGATCCAATTCTTGGGTTGGAAGCTCCCCAGTCGCTGTATCTCCTGTACTCTCCAGGTCTCAGGTAATACTGACGTCCCCTGTAGTTGGGCTCCTCATAGAACATCCAGTATCCATCATGCACATGGCAGGAGTGAATGTCATGGTAGCGGAATTGCTCATAGACATGAGGACAATCTTCAGTGAACTCAATCATCTGACCTTTATAGTCTTCTCTCTCATACAACCTCAGTTTGAATGGTCCACGATGCTGTGTTTCATATTAATAATTGTTTTTGAAAATAAAATTAAACTTTATCGTTATTTTAAAAAATCAGTCAAATATATAACAGTTATGTAAAGGCTCACCTGTGGGGTTACACGGCAGGATCGGATATAGTCATTGTAGCCCATCCACTGGTTGAAATCAGGATATTCTCCTCTCCTCAGGAAGTATTGGTGTCCTCTGTAGTTTGGATGTTCATAAAGGATCCAGTTTCCGTTCTCCACTCGGATGGAATTGCACCGATTGAAGTATGAAGACAGATCAGTGGAGTCAGAGTTGCATTCATAAGAGCGACCCTGGAAGTTTCTGTCTTCGTAAAACACAATCTGTAGATAGAAAACATTTAATAGTATATCTTACTATACTGCACTATAACCTATAACCTAAAGTTATTGGCCTACCTTAACCATATTGACCAGAGATGTACTGCAGGCTTAGTGAATGATCCCAGCATTGGAGCCTTTTATATACCTCAAGCTGCTGATGTCTGCAGACAAAAGATACAAACTATGCTGACCACCTCTTAGCCTGTACAAAATGTGTTGGTGTTTTGTCCTCTTTTTAGCATGTGACTCCTCTTCTTTCCAGCTTTGACCTTTATTATGACATATAAGCATGCAATTCTATGGTTTGACTTGTATGCAGACACAAAACTTTAAGTTCTAGATAACAAGTATGACAGATTCTTTAGTTTGTGAAGTGAATAACAGTTTAGGTGGTTAAACTGATTTTACATACTTTTTAATTAGTTCATTCATTAAGGTCTATATTTATTTTTAAATGACTAAAATCGCATAAACCTATACAAAACAATGGACACTTAAATAATCATCACAATTAATCATAATTAATATACAAACCATATGGTAGTAAAGTAATCTTAGGTTCAAGCTACAAGGGTAAGAATGTAAAGGAAGAAAGAGTAAGAGAAGAGGCAGTAGTGTAACAAAGGTCCATTCTTTATAAGCAGAGCCGGATTAGGCTTGGTGGGGGCCCCTAGGCGCAAAATCTGGTGGGCGCCCATTAAATGTAGTCCAGACAGGAAACAGTTATTGCTGTATACTGCTCCCCAGCAATAACTATATACAGCGTCCCCATTATTCACTATATACAACCCCCAGACATCACTATATACAGTTCCCAGCAACCACTATATAAAGCCCCCCAGCAACCACTATTTTCGGCTCCCCCAGCAATCCATATAGACTGCTCCCCAGCAATAACTGTATACTGCTCCCCAGCAATAACTGTATACAGCTCCCACAGCAATCACTATATGCAGCTCCCAGTAATCAGTATAGCCCCCCAACATTACCTACAGCCCCACAGCATTAACTATATACAACCCCCTATAACTATATATAGCCCCATAAAATAACTATATACAGTCCCCTATAATAACTATATTCAACCCCCTATAATAACTATATTCAACCCCCTATAATAGCTATATGCAGCCCTTTATAATAACTATACACAGGCCCCTATAATAACTATATGCAGCATCCCCATAACAATTATATACAACTATAAACAACCCCATAAAATCACTGTATATAGTACCCCTATAATAACTGTATACAGTCCTCCTATAATAACTGTATAGCCATGACCAAAAGTTTTGAGAATGATACAAATGTTAATTTTTACAAAGTCTACTGCATCAATTTTTATAATAGTTATATATTTTCAGAATGTTATAAAGAGTGATCAGCTTAACAGCAATTAATTGCAAAGTCAATATTTGCCTAGAAAATTAAGTTTTTCCCCCAAAATACATTTCAACTTCATTGCAGGCCTGCCTTAAAAGGAGCAGCTAACATTGTTTCAGTGATTGCTCCATTAACACATGTGTAAGTGTTGATGAGGACAGGGCTGGAGATCAATCTGTCTGGATTAAGTAAGATTCACACCACTGGACACTTTAAAAGTAGGCTGGTGCTTGGCATCATTGTATCTCTTCTGTTAACCATGGTTATCTCTAAAGAAACACGTGCAGTCATCATTGCACTGCACAAAATTGGCCTAACAGGGAAGAGTATTGCAGCTAGAAAGATTGCACCTCAGTCAACAATATATTGCATCATCAAGGAATTCAAGGTGAGAGGTTCCATTGTTGCCAAAAAGGCTCCAGGGTGCCCAAGAAGGACCAGTAAGTGCCAGGACCGTCTCTTGAAAGTGTTTCAGCTTCAGGATCGGGCTACCAGCAGTGCAGAGCTTGGTCAGGAATGGCAGCAGGCAGGTGTGAGTACATCTGCAAGCACTGTGAGGTGGAGGCTCTTAAAGTAAGGCCTGCTGTCAAGGAGGGCAGCAAAGAAGCCACTTCTCTCCAGAAAAAACATCTGGGACAGACTGATATTCTGCAAAAGGTACAGGGAGTGGACTGCTGAGGACAGCCTTGTCTCTCGCTGACTGTAAGGCATCCTGCAACCATTCGTGTATGGGGCTGCTAAGGGAATCGGCTCTCTCACAGTCTTGCCTTAAAACACATCCATGAATAAAGAATGGTACCAGAATGTCCTCCAAGAGCAACTTCTCCCAACCTTCCAAGAGCAGTTTGGTGAACAACAATGCCTTTTCCAGCATGATGGAGTACCTTGCCATAAAGCAAAGGTGATAACTAAATGGCTCAGGGCACAAAACATAGAGATTTTGGATCCTTGGCCTTGAAACTCCCCAGATCTTAATCCCATTGAGAACTTGTGGTCAATCATCAAGAGACGGGTGGACAAGTATAAACCAACAAATTGTGACAAATTCAAGCTTTGATTGTGCAAGAATGGACTGCTATCAGTAAGGATTTGGTCCAGCTTTTGTTTCTTATAAAATGATTGCACTTGTATTTCTGTATGTGATAACGACATCTGACAAACACACATAAAAACCAGAGGGCAACAGATCACGTGAAAATATAATATTTGTGTCATTCTCAAAACTTTTGGCCATGACTGTATACAGCCCCCTATAATAACTATATACTGCCCCCTATAACTATATATAGTCCCCCTGTAATAACTATATACAGTCCCCCTGTAATAACTATATATAGTCCCCCTATAATAACTATATACAGTCCCCCTATAATAACTACACTCACCGGCCACTTTATTAGGTGCACCATGCAAGTAACGGGTTGGACCCGCTTTTGCCTTCAGAACTGCCTCAATTCTTCGTGGCATAGATTCAACAAGGTGCTGGAAGCATTCCTCAGAGATTTTGGTTCATATTGACATGATGGCATCACACAGTTGCCGCAGATTTGTCGGCTGCAGATCCATGATGCGAATCTCCCGTTCCACCACATCCCAAAGATGCTCTATTGGATTGAGATCTGGTGACTGTGGAGGCCATTTGAGTACAGTGAACTCATTGTCATGTTCAAGAAACCAGTCTGAGATGATTCAAGCTTTATGACATGGCGCATTATCCTGCTGAAAGTAGCCATCAGATGTTGGGTACATTGTGGTCATAAAGGGATGGACATGGTCAGCAACAATACTCAGGTAGGCTGTGGCGTTGCAACAATGCTCAATTGGTACCAAGGGGCCCAAAGAGTGCCAAGAAAATATTCCCCACACCATGACACCACCACCACCAGCCTGAACCGTTGATACACGACAGGATGGATCCATGCTTTCATGTTGTTGACGCCAAATTCTGACCCTACCATCCGAATATCGCAGCAGAAATCGAGACTCATCAGACCAGGCAACGTTTTTCCAATCTTCTACTGTCCAATTTCGATGAGCTTGTGCAAATTGTAGCCTCAGTTTCCTGTTCTTAGCTGAAAGGAGTGGCACCCGGTGTGATCTTCTGCTGCTGTAGCCCATCTGCCTCAAAGTTCGACATACTGTGCATTCAGTGATGCTCTTCTGCCTACCTTGGTTGTAATGAGTGGCAATTTGAGTCACTGCTGCCTTTCTATCAGCTCGACCAGTCTGCCCATTCTCCTGTGACCTCTGGCATCAACAAGGCATTTCAGCCCACAGAACTGCCGGTCACTGGATGTTTTTTCTTTTTCGGACCGTTCTTTGTAAACCCTAGAGATGGTTGTGCGTGAAAATCCCAGTAGACCAGCAGTTTCTGAAATACTCAGACCAGCCCTTCTGGCACCAACAACCATGCCACGTTCAAAGGCACTCAAATCACCTTTCTTCCCCATACTGATGCTCGGTTTGAACTGCAGGAGATTGTCTTGACCATGTCTACATGCCTAAACTACATACAGTCCCCCTTTAATTACATTATACAGACTCCCTATAATAACTATATATACCCCCCATAATAAATATATACAGTCATAGGATAATAGTAACCTTCTATTCACCTTCCAACGTGGCCTTGATACGAGCCTTGATACGAACCGCGTACGGTGTCAGCGTGGATATCTGATTTCACCAAAGATGGTGCCTTGCTACAGGCGGCGCCGAGATGTTTTGGCGCTGTCATGTTCCACGCTGCAATCTCCCGAATCGTCCACATTTGGTGGAGGCCCCCTATAAGGTCTAAAATAAATTATCTACAGTCCTCTGTTTTTACTACCATAAGGTCTCAGGTACATAACTGTTTTTGGGGCAGTGAGCAAGCACCTCAAATTGCATCTAGCTCATGGCTCCCATTGAGATCTAATATGCATGTTGCAGTGCAGAAAGACACATTTATATATGCCACAGATTATAGATCGGGTCCTATTTCTGCCTTTATTATGGTTTAGGCAGGCACTTTTAATGGAAAATTAATGGATAATGAATGGAGCTCAATCACGGATGTTCTATTGGTGGCAAACAACTGTACATCCCCCATTGTTTTGGTCATGTGCATGAGGTCTAAAGCTGCAGATAGCACTCTGAGAATGACATCCTTGCTGTCCATGGCATCCCAATAACCAGCAGTGTGATGGCAGAACCAATTGAGAAATCATGGTGATTATAGCAAATCTCTTAGTGCACGGTCAAAAACTGCGTTTTGGTTGTGTTTTCATTGTGTATTGAAACTCATTACAAAAGCTGAGATGATGTGATTTGCCTAATTACATTACTGTTAACATTTGCATTTACAAAATGCAGTGTAAATACGATTTAACACATGAATTAATAATGTCTTTAGGTTTGCTTTCTGTTAACGTTTGGTTAATACATGCGATAACTTTGCATTTACAGTGCATTTTGTAAACGCAAATGTTAATAGTAATGTTATAAGGCAAATTGCCTCTCCTCAAATTGCTGTTATAATGTGTTTCACAACACAATGAAAACGCAACCAAAACGCAAAGGTGATAGCGCCCTTAGCTAAACAAATTTGACCCACTCCTTATATCTGTCTCCTCAAGGCTTACCTCACTCTACTGTGTGTAGGAGACAAAGTAAAGAGATAAGAAGAAATTTGCTGCAGCAGAAATTTTAAAAATGTAATAAATAGTATCTTTATATACACGTCTCTCTGACTCTCTCTCTACACATATACATTCTTTTCTTCATCATTATTTGCAGGTTTAGTGGTACATTTTTATTTAAAAAAATACATTAAGGACACCCTAAGGTTTCTGGTACTTACCATACTGCTAAGAAAAAAAATTAGCTGACCTAGGTAGGTGAGGGTCACAAATTGTCACATAGCTCCCAACTGTCCCGCTTTTAACGTTTCACGTTTTTTAACCCCTGTCCCGCCTCCCCGGTCAATTGATGATTTGTCACGTATTTCCCCGCTGGGTTCCGCTCTGGCTTGGCATGTCCCGCCTCCAAGTCCCGCCTCCGTCTGTGTTCCGCCCCCCGACACCTACTTCCTTCTCTGAATGGCTGCAGTGAAGCCAGGAGGCGTGGTAAGCATCTTCCCGCTGCTGTGACAGATCAGGTCTTCGGCAGAGTCACACCTCCCCCTCATCATGATGGCTGCCCCTATCCCGAGTTTGGCCCCGCCCCCCGTGTTACGATGTGCCTGCTTGATGGGGCTCTGTGTATGAGCACAGCCCAGCACCTCCCCTCAGTCCGAATTTGGCCCCGCCCCCTCCTCTGAGCATATACCTGCTCTGTGATGGGGCTGTGAGTGAGCACAGCCCAGCGCCTCCCCTCAGTCCGAATTTGGCCCCGCCCCCTCCTCTGAGCATATGCCTGCTCTGTGATGGAGCTGTGTCTGTGTGTGAGCACAGCCCAGCACCTCCCCTCAGTCCGAGTTCGGTCCCGCCCCCCTGAGAAAGCATGTGTCTGCATACAGAAGAAGATGTGGGCACAGAGCCAGACAGACTGAGGAGTGCGGGCAGCCAAAGAAGGTAGGCACATTTTAAAAAAGTTTCTCTGAATAATTAGTTTGGTCAACTTAAAGATGCATTCAGTCGCGCGCACTGGTGCACAGGAGAGGAGAAGTGGGTGAGCGCTGCTCGCTTCTGCCCCTCTCCATAGAGATACATGGCACACGGCGCCATAGCACGGGGGAATATGGGACATGTCCTTTTTTTCCCCGGGTGCAGTGCGGTGCCGCACGGCTCCTGTACTGCTCCGTGCGCCCATTGCTGGTCAATAGGGGACATATATACGCCGGCCGTATATATGTCCCCCAACAGCAGTGTGAATATAGCCTAAGTTTAGGTTATGAGAAATCAGGGTTTTTTTTTATTCTTGATCAGGGTTTTTCTGATTCTTTGAAAAACCCTTATTAACCCCTTGCTGTTCTGCGTCCAATATATCGAACGCAGAGCCGATGCCGGTTCAGCTCAAGATCTGAGCCGAACTGGCATCGGGACACACGGGGGTGCCGGTTATAACTAATACCCGACACCCCAGTGTAACACGCGTTTAAAAAAACTAAATATATATTTAAGAAGACTTGGCACTCCTATTAGTTGCGTTTGATAATTAGAAGGCTACTCTACATCTCGCCATAGCCGCTTTCCCTCCGCATTTCTGCTCGTGAAGTCAAACTGCGCGCCTTCGGGTGAAGAGGAACTTATGCGCATAGCTTCCTCTATGCCGAAGCCTATGAGCTACTGTGCATGCGCTGCGCTCAGGATACAGAGGCGCATCTCCAGCACCGGAAAAGGTGCTACTGCGCTTGCACAGAGCTGTTACTGCTGGAGACACACAGTAAGTTTGAATTCACATGCGGGGAGGAGGAGGGAAAGCGGCTACTGGGGGCATAGAGTAGCCTTTGCCTCCATAGCTGTCTCCTCACCCCCAGAAGCCTCTGATACTAATTAGCATATTCACTGATTAAAGTTTATTTTGCTAGCAGCTGAATACAGGATTAAGCCAAAATGTTGGATGCATCTGGATGCAACATTAGGCAATATGCAGTGGGAACTACTTAAATAATTAATTTCCCAATGGTACATTTTCTTTAATGTGCAGTCCTTTACTTTGTCCCTGCTGAAGTCAGTTGTGAGTCCATAGAGAGAGCAAAAGAGATGTAATGTGAGCTAGCTGACTTACATAGCTCCCAACTGTCCCGCTTTCAGCGGGACTGTCACGTTTTTTAACCCCTGTCCCGCCTCCCCGGTCAATTGATGATTTGTCACGTATTTCCCCGCTGGGTTCCGCTCTGGCTTGGCATGTCCCGCCTCCATGTCCCGCCTCCGTCTATGTTCCGCCCCCGACACCTACTTCCTTCTCTGAATGGCTGCAGTGAAGCCAGGAGGCGTGGTTGGCATCTTCCCGCTGCTGTGACAGATCAGGTCTTCGGCAGAGTCACACCTCTCCCTCATCATGATGGCTGCCCCTATCCTGAGTTTGGCCCCGCCCCCCGTGTTACGATGCGCCTGCTGTGATGGGGCTCTGTGTGTGAGCACAGCCCAGCACCTCCCCTCAGTCCGAATTTGGCCCCGCCCCCTCCTCTGAGGATATGCAGGCTCTGTGATGGGGATGTGTGTGAGCACAGCCCAGCACCTCCCTTCAGTCCGAGTTCGGTCCCGCCCCCCTGAGAAAGCATGTGTCTGCATACAGAAGAAGATGTGGCACAGAGCCAGACAGACTGAGGACTGCGGGCAGCCAGCCAAAGAAGGTAGGCACATTTTAAAAATTAGTTTGGTCAACTTAAAGATGCATTCAGTCGCGCGCACTGGTGCACGGGAGAGGAGAAGTGGGTGAGCGCTGTTCGCTCCTGCCCCTCTCCATAGAGATACAATGCGCACGGCGCCATAACACGGGGGAATATGGGACATGTCCTATCTTTTCCCCAGGTGCAGTGCGGTGCCGCATGGCTCCTGTACTGCTCCGTGCGCCCATTGCTGGCCAATAGGGGACATATATACGCCGGCCGTATATATGTCCCCCAACAGCAGTGTGAATATAGCCTAAGTTTAGGTTATGAGAAATCAGGGTTTTTTTGATTCTTGATCAGGGTTTTTCTGATTCTTTGAAAAACCCTTATTAACCCCTTGCTGTTCTGCGTCCAATATATCGGACGCAGAGCCGATGCCGGTTCAGCTCAAGATCTGAGCCGAACCGGCATCGGGACACACGGGGTGCCGGCTATAACTAATACCCGACACCCCAGTGTAACACGCGTTTAAAAAACTAAACTCCTGGCTGCTGCAGGGCGCTTCTTGAACATAAATGAACATATAACCGACAAAATTTTACCTTTCTAAATTTCATCTCCATTTTGATGTAATTGCTATGAAGATCTCAAGGGGTTAATAATCTTCCTAAAAGTTGTTTCTGATTATGAAATTATGAAAATGTTAAGTAGACATACGGGAAATGTTATTCAGCAACTTATTTAGGTGGTAAATAGAGATGAGCGAGCACTAAAATGCTCGGGTACTCGTTATCAGCTTCATAGAAATTAATGGAGCAGAACGGTCAATCGCGGCTGTCTGCTCCATTAATCTGACGGAGCAGCAAGGGGTCGGTTGGACCCCTCGTTCTCGCGATCTGCAGGGGTCTCAGCTCTGAGACCCTCACTGATCAGCAAGATGGGCCCTATCCCGTGCATAGGGTCTTACTTCTCTTCGTGGGAAAACCCTATTAACAGGAGGTGTTAGGTGTAGAGCAAATTAGTAAGAGTAATTTATTTTTCAGACCAAGCTCAAAGATCTACAACTGCCAACTTGACATTTTTTAGACTGACCATCAACCTTGACTTCTCCAAAGAAATCCAGATTGTGTTGGGGGTAAGTAGGCTACAATCTGCAGTAACTGAATTAAAATGTAAGTGTTATGCCAAGGGAGTGATATTAAAATTGTCCAATATACAGTACTTTATTTTGTCAAGGAATTCTGCTTAGTTTGTAAAACTAAGAAAAGCTTTTATTTCTTTGTTGACAGTAAAATCCTTATTTTAGCCTGATAGTGTTTTCTAGTGAGGTTGAATACAGGTAAGATCTTATCTCCTGTTCTTTGTCTATACAGCTCTGAGTAATTATATTAACTCTCCCTGCTCTCTCCCTGACATTATTCTATAAGTGGTATTTTTTTAATAGATTGTTTTTTTTCTTTATCTCTGTCTTTTACTCTAAGCTGATAAGGAAAGGCTGCTAATCAGGGAGACATAAATAATCAGCTCAGTTATAAAATAGAATGGGAGAGAACAGGAAGGGTTAAAACTCATGACTCAGAGTCATATGGGCAAAAACAGGGAGATTAGATATAACCTATAATCCTCATCCATAGACACACACTATATGGAATACAGGTAAACAGGTAGTACATATCTGAGTACACACCCGCTAGCTCTCCTACATAGCATTGCTTTGTGCAGGAAGACGCTGAAAAAGAGGATTTTTTTGCAGCAGGTAAGTACTGTTCTTTTTATTTTTTCATGCCCCCCACTACCCCCTTGGCAATGAGCATGTCCCCCCCCCCCCCCCATGGAAACAAGCATGTCTCCACCTACCTACTTGGCAACGAGCATGTTCCTCTACGACCCCTTAGCAACAAGCATGTTGCACTATACCCCTTGGCAATTGGCATTTTTTTTGTTTGTTTCTTTTTTTTTTATCTTCCAGGACCATGCATGCTGTAATAATAGGTGAACTGTATATAGCTATTATTGTGGGGTGCATATAGTTATTATGGGTGGTATGTAGTTCTAATAGGGGACTGTATATAGTTAGTTATTATAGGGGGTGTTTGTAGTTATTATAGGGGTCTGTATATAGTTGTCATAGGGGGACTGTATGTAGTTAATACTGGGGGTGCATATAGTGATTACTGGAAGCTCTATATAGTTATTGTTAGGGGGCTGTATATAGTGATTACTGGGGGAGCCTTATATACTGATTGCTGGGGGGCTGCATACAGTAGTTACTGGGGGAGCTGTATATAGTGATTGCTGGGGGAGCTGTATACAGTGATTGCTGAGGGAGCTGTATATAGTGATTGCTGAGGGAGCTAGATATAGTGATTGCTGGGGGAGCTGTATACAGTAGTTACTGGGGGTTGTATATAGTGATTGCTGGGGGGCTGTATATAGTGATTGCTGGGGGAGCTGTATATAGTGATTGCTGGGGGAGCTGTATATAGTGATTGCTGGGGGAGCTGTATATAGTGATTGCTGGGAGAGCTGTATATAGTGGTTGCTGGGGGAGCTGTGTATAGCTATTGCTGGGGGGCCTGTGTATAGCGATTTCTGTTCTTTGTCTGGGCTACATTCAATGGGGGCCCCCACAAGATTTTGCGCCCGGGGCCCCCACCAATCTTAATCCAGCCCTGCATTTAGTACAACTGTGTGCCGTCTTTTCAAAAACAGATAGGATATGTTTTAACCTTGGTGGAAAGTAATTTCAATGACACTCAATTTTTTTATATTTTAAGTCATTAATAGAGGTTAATAATATTACTATTTTCCAGGTTTTTGATGATCTTTGTGAATAACGGAGGAATTGTTTGGTGAGTCAAAGTTTGACTGTTCAGTTTGCTTTGTTTAGCTAAATAAAGTTGATTTTGAAAAATTTTATGTCGTCTGTCAGTTATTTTGAATGTTCCAGTATGCAAGTTTTTTTTTTAAACAAGATATTCCTTTCCAGGGTATTTTTCCTGTTTCTATTTTTTTTACCACAAATTATTGTCCTGTTGCAGAATGCAGCTAGAAACCACTATAGAAAAAATACAAGGTTTTTTTTCACTACATTTTTGATTCTTTATACTACCCTACTGGGAGATGCTGGACATTTCTGCATGCTAATTTCCATCTGCAATATAAAAAAGTGTGCACAGATTTAAGGGCTTATTCACACAAATGTGGCTAGATCCCTGAATACTAGATTGTGAGTGTGGGCACATTTCAGGATTGAACGTTGAATTTTAATACTTCTTTGTAGAACAATTGCTCTGTAATCATGTTCTCAGCACTATGCTGTTTTTCTGCAGGAAGCAGGTCTCCTTGTATTATATATAACTATGACGCGTGTCACTCTGTTCACAGAATACATACAGTTCATGAAATGCGATCACCACAATCCTTGTTTCACGGATCATACATATTTAAGTGAATAATATCTCTTTCACTGTGTTGGTACTGTAAAAGGCACTTTTTTAAAATTTCTGAGGTACCTCCATTGTTGAGAAGGTAGACATATACAGGATTATTGCTGTAATCAAAATCTTTGTTTTTGATGGTGCAAATATACCCTCAATAATCACTTATCTATTTGAACACAATCACATTTAGATTTTATTATCATAGCTTACACACCCCCTGACCACAGTGGACAGATTGGTTGGCCTGTAACACTTCAACTCTGTGGAACGCAACGTTCATCCAGACAATAGAGTGGTGCTTCTGTTCAGCGTGCAAAAGCTACTACCTGCATTATATGTACCTATTATGTACAAAACCTCATCCTAGCATACATCTTTAGAAGACCTCCTTAATGCAACATAGAAACAATTAGGTCTGAAGTCATACATTATTTTTGTTTCCTGATTTAGACAATTTTAAATCATAGTTGGCACAAAGTGTTTTTTGCTTCAAATCGCTAACTTGCTTGTTCTGTTGGGGTTATGTTTGCCATCTTAAACAGTTTCCAGTTTCCATAAAGTTATATCTGCCATAGAGTAATTATGTAAATTATCAAAGGTCTATAAGAAGCAACATGCCGAAAAATCCTGTGAAACTCCAAAGAAAAGGCAAAAAGGCTCTCCCATTGTAAGGATGCATGGATGAAGGCATCCATTCTCAAGAAATCACGCGAGGAAACTCATTTGCTTTTTGTGAACTTTGTGCAGCAGATTTTTCAGTGGGTCATGGTGTTCATAATGATATACCAGACAATAGCTACAGATAAGCATGGCGGTTCAGCCAAAGCCATGGCACAGTCCAAAACAGTGCTTCCTTCTTTCCCTGCTTCTGATTCCAAATTAGCTGAAAATGTCATCAGAGCAGAATTTATTTTTACAGTTTTTTTTGGTTGAGCATAACATTTCTATTGCAACAAGTGACCATGTAATGACCTTTAGTTAAGAAATAGTTTACAGACTCTAAGATTTCTGAAAGCTATGCATGTGCAGCAACCAAAACCACACACATTATTCAGGGACTAGCACCAGAGGCTCTCTGCAACGTAAGGGATTGTATTCAAAGCCAGAAACAAAACTTTGGCATCTCATTGGATGCTAGTTCGATCATTTTGAAAAATATTTTCCTGTTTTGGTCACTACGAACATCCTGATACAGGGCTTATTGTTATAGAATTTTTGGACTGGTTGCATGTCCATCTGGAAAGCCCAAGACCTTTTTTTGCGGTGGACACCATGTAAAAAAACTAATGTGTCCTGGATATGTGTGCTACGTACTCAGCAGATAATGCTGCCACTAGGCAGGGAAAGCACACAGTGTGGTGTCCAGAATCAGAAGTCCCAAATTTCAAAACAAAAAATTTATGCTTGGGGTGTCCCTGTCACTCTTAGTGCCATTAATGGCTGAACACGCAGCTAAACCATATCTGTTTGTGTGGAAGATCTCATTATAGACATTTACTCTTCACTTCCAAAAAAGTGCAAAAGAGTAAGCACCTTGCAGGAGTATATGGCCTTCTGCACAAGGAGTGCGAAATGCTTGTGAAGCATGTAAAGACCCGCTGGTTGTCTCCGGAGAAATCTCTTGAAAGAACATTATTTATTGGGATGCCCTCACCTCTTATTTCATTAGTACATTTGAGGAGGATAGCGCGGTCTTGGTGCAAGGGAAACGTATTCTGTCCAGCATCCAGAATCCAATGACAAAAGTCTATCTTTTATTTTGCTTCTGTGCTACCAGTCTTTATTTCTTTAACATACTTCTTCAAACAGAAGCTCCAATGTACACCAATTGTTTCCAGCAATGGTCACTCTTTACAAAGACATTTTGGTTAGATTTATCCAGCCAACGATTATTGCTAGAGCTGAAAATATTATGTATTGATTATAGTGACCCATCTGTACAACTGCCCCTGGAGGATGTTCTGATTGGCTTCGAACAAGAAACCATTCAAGGGGAGAACCTGATCGACCACTCCGGGTTTCAGAAATTTGCCAGAGAAACCGTCTCTTTTTATTGCACGCCCTGGATTACATGAAGAGGCGCTATGCCTCTAGAAGACCGCACTTCGAAGTCTCTCATTTGTCAATCCAGATTTCGATTATCCTCAAACATTGAGGATATTCGCACAATAACGGAAAGATTCCAAATGTTATTGATCAGCAGACATGGACAATCTTTTGAATCAATTCAGAGACTACCAAAGTTTGATCTTCCAGTGAAAAATATCTCAGAATTGACGAATTTTGGCATCAGCTATCCCTAATCAAAGATCCAGTTACTGGATTATACATATGGTGTCCTTTGCAGGCTTGTCAAGTTTGTTCTGCTTATTCCCCACAGCATGCCTCGTGTGATGAGCTGTTTAGCATTATTCGACAGATCCTTACAGATCAACGGAGCAGCCTGGGAAAAATCCTGTTACACAACACGCCGGTCCAAATTGTATGATTCGGTAACGCATAAACTGTTGCTGCAATTACTGTTGCTGCAAGATACACTGATTACAAAGTGTATCTTGCAGTCACAGTAAAGTCAGTTTGTTTGGGGTCAATACTGCGGTAACATCAGTAAAAAACACCCTATGTGCAATCCTGGCCAGCAAAATTAATATTTTTCATCAACACCATGTTTATAAGTGGCGCCCTTCCCCACAGCTACTGAAAAAGCTAAATCGGCTATTCCTGGCTTTATCCCACGAAGAGAAGAAATAGGCTGGCGGTGCAACTGGCATAGGAAGAAGCCTTTTACCGAGCACTGAGCCCAGCGATGCACCTACAGCAGTTCAAGCATCATAACAGAAGCACCATCTGTCTCCTGCCAAGAGACCAGCATTTTGATAACAACATTTGGACTTCCACTAAAAAAAAATTACAAGCAGTTTCTGCTTCAAAGAAAAGTCACAGAGGACAGAAAAAGGACAAGTTGGCGCTGCTCAAACATCGCTTCTGTTGAAATAGTCCACCAGGAGCTGCTGCTGAGACGATGATGTTGTGATCCTTGATTAATAACCTATTGTTCCACAAAGTTACTGTAGTTACCTACAGTACAGTATAGTTATTTATTTATTGTTATTTATTCGTTAAATATTGTTTAAAATTTGTTGGTCGCCTACAATTGCACTTTGCGTAATGTTGAGTGAGCATGTTGTTTGCAGTAATATACTGCTCTTGTTTAGGTTTTCTAGTGAGACATTGAAATCAAAATAATATTTGTAGCACTTTATAATGTAAAAATACTGACTTAAAAAGGATTCTCGCAAAGCTACTTAATGTTCTATTGCACCTTACCTTTTGAAAATAATGTTTTTTGTTATTTTCCCTTATTATCTCTTTAAATTGAAATACTTGAGGGGGGGGGGGGGGGGGGAGAGCAAGTGTTATCAAGTTTGAAAAGTATGTACCATAGACCTGATTGTACTGGCTGTGTTCAAACAAATATTTTCTGTTGAAGATTTGGAACCCGTCAGCAGAAATTGACATATATACCACTACCAGAATTTGTCAAGACAAAATCTGAAAATCAACTTGAGATTAAATTGGTTTGTATAAAGTCCGAGGCGTGAAAATTTTGCATTAACCAAGATTCAAGGCCTTGCATCAAGCCACATCACCAACTGGGCCTCTTGAAGCCTGGTTCATGATGTAAATTAAAACAGAGGAGGAGTCCTGAGGCAGGTGAGCTTGCACTTTAGTGTTAAACTCTCCCCTTTTCCGACTTTATACACTAAAGTGAATATTCTGCATGATGCCACCACCCTGGGTCATGAAGGAACACAATCTAGAGGACAAAACACTGCAAGTGGTTTAACTGAGCCAATTTTCTGCTGACAAGTTCCATTTAGGCTACGTTCACATGTTGCATTTTGTAACGCCAAGGTTGCATATCAGTTTCTACTGTGGTAACAAGGACATGTTTAAGCTTTGTTTACAATGGGTAAACATACGGTCAGTGATTCCAAAATTATATTATTTACCAACGTAATATATAAATATGAAGGAAAAGATTATTTGTGAATTTCTGTAATTGATAAGGGGTGTGGCAAGGGGCGTGGGAAGTGGGTGTGGCTTACATGGGAAAAATCGCCGCGGCGCTTTGAAAGTTGGGATGTATGTTGTCACCTCTAATTTGTCAAAAGGCAATTTGATACCCTAATCTTGCACATGGCCACATAACTATTGAAATGTACTGTGTATTTACAGCGCTTTGCACAGTATTTTAATTACTGTTGCTGCAAGATACACTGATTACAAAGTGTATCTTGCAGTCACAGTAAAGTCAGTTTGTTTGGGGTCAATACTGCGGCTTTACAATGATCAGTTGTTTGAGCCTGGAACAAAACAGTGGAAGTGCACTCTTCCTGCAGGCGCATGTCTCCTGCACGTGAGTAGGAGCTGAGTCTGCATGTTTTTTACACAGAGCTATTTGCTTCTGGCTCCAAGTACAATGTTGTGCTTGAACAACTGCACGTTCCCAACTGGTCAGATATTCAAGTATAATACAATAACTAAATTAAAACAAATTAAAATTGTACAATAAAATAGTCGGAAAATCTCTTTAATTTTGGAACTTATTAGCAAGCAAATATACCACCAATGTGAAGAATAATTAAACTTACTGCTAAGTTGCTCTGAAAAATCACTAAACTACAATCCTGCTCTTGTACTAGATATATTCAGATAATTGTCAACACAATAAACAAAACTTTTCTCTTAATTTGAGACTTTTTTGCTGGAATTTACTATGTGCCCTTTTTTGTGCTTCTTTTTGCTTTTGCTATGTGACTTATTTTTGTAGTTTGGTGGTGTGTACTGTATTTTAACTCCTCTACATAAGAGTTATGTAGCATAACAAGAACTAGTAATTCCAGATGTTGTGCCAAAGAAAAAAGTAAACAATGATCGGGATAACTTGATAACTTTCTCTTGGCCAGTCGCATTGGAAATTGTAGTATGTCCATCCGGTGACTCTAAAAGGGCCCGATTCTATGTTGCTTTAAGGCCTATTGAGGTCTTGTTATAATTGATATGCCTGAGGGGGAGTTCACATGTTGCACTTTGGTTGCGTTTTCATTGCGTTTTGATCGCATGAGTTTTGGAACGCTTTGTTTTACAAACGCATGCTTTATTTTACTCATTTGTAGCTTATTTCAAATAGCTGTTTAGTCAATATATTATTGCAAACGCACCGCTTGTTTTTTTTCTTGGATGTGTCTGGTCCAGCAAGTGTGTCCTTAAAGGAGAAGTGTTTTTTGATAATTTTTTAAAAATTTTTGCTACGCTGACTTTTTGGTTATCATCTTTACCTTCCCGAATGTTTTGATGTCCACCATGCATCCTTTATTTTTTGGTGGCGTTGCAATTCTTATGGGAATGGCGTCAAGGAGAATTCTGAAGGTATTTATTTTCCCCTTCTGAATTTGTTTGCAATGTTTTTCATAATGTGATATTTGTACCAACCATTCTGTAGATGTAAGTTTTAGACTCCTTACCATTTTTTATTTTTATTTAGAAAAAGCGTTTGCAGTGTCTTGAGCCCAAACGCTTATTGATTCACCCTCTGCTCCAGATAAGGGATACACATGGACATTTCTGTAAATTATTTGTGGAGCTCCAAAGGTAATTATTTTTAAATTGTAATTTTGCCGTTTTTTCAATAGTTCGTAAGCAAAAACTTTTCTATTAATACAGGTATCCTCGTAAATTCAAATCATTTTGTCGTCTGAATGTCATGCAGTTGGACATTTTACTGCAGCTGTGTATTTCTGAATTAACAAAGCAAGAAACTGTCATGTGCTGGGCAATTTATGCCACGGAACGTTTATTAGTTACTTTTTTTTTTTTTTAGTTTTCAAGAGAGCTTTATTAAAATGTATGAAAAATAACAATACAGACTTTGTAATGTCAATACGAATTTGCTGTCTTTCATGAATCATCTTCTTTGGTCATCATGTTTCGTATAACATTATTACAGGTTGAACTGTTTGTTAAGGGTAAGGGGTGTGGGGTGGAGTTGAGGGGTGGGTTGGGATGGTAGATTGGAAGGGGGGGAGGTAGGTTAGGGAATTGGCAGGTAGGGGTAAAAGAGGGTATCTTGGTTAGTAAAAAGAGTATTGCAGTAACTATTTTGTTACAATTTCGAAACCGTGATAGGTGAAAACAAACAAGTAAACAAGCGTATAGGTATTTGTGTTGAATTTTCCTTCAGAAGTCGAGCTAACTGGGGGTATCCCAGGAGGGATTCGCGTCTCCATCCAGTAAAGGTTTAAAGGATGTTAGTAGAGTCAACATTGTGTGAAGTGGTTTAGAGCATGGTGGCAGTAGTCAAGGGTCTTGGTGTCTCAAGCAACGAACAGATGTTCACTTGAGCACAGGAAAAATTTGATAGAGTAAAATAAATTTTACACCACAGAAGAGGCTCTGGTCAGCTCCTATATTTAATCCAGCTTTCCCAAGTCTTAAGAAACGATTTGTGTTTTCTTTCTGTCCAGCTAGCTATCTCTTCCTAGCGATATATCTGGTCCATTTTATCTCGCCATTGTTCAATTGTTGGAGGGAGGTTACTTAACCATGGTAGTGGTATTAGGGTTTTAGCGGCTTGCACCATAGTTGTGGGAAGGTGGTTTTTCTTAGGTGACCAGGTTTTGTTTGGTAGCCATAATAGTACTGATTCTGGTGTTAATTCTATGTTTAATTTAGTGATGTTTTTGATGTACGTGAGATTTTCTCCAAAAATGGCTTAATCTGGGGGCATGTCCAGAATATATGAAGATGAGAGGCACCATTTGCGTTGCATCTCCAACATTTGCTGTGTGGCAACAGACCCATCCGTTTCAAAGCAGCGGGTGTCCTATGCAATCTTGTTAATGCCTTGTAGGAATTCTCTTGGAATTTCATACACCTAGAGAAGCCAAGGGATTTAGTCAGTATTTTGCGGATCCTGTTTTTCGAGAGAGTGGCATTTAGTTCCTGTTCCCAGGCCAGGATAAATGCTGGTTTTGTGTTCTATTGTTCTAACGTTACCAGTTTATGGTAGAATTTGGACAGATGTCTAGATGTCTTGGGGGGTTTGTGTTCAAGATTTGTTCTTCTATCCAATTTGGTTCAGTTTTGATTTTAGCTATCATCGTTATTTGTTTGCAGAGGAACGAGATATTTAATTTATGTATGAAATGAATATTGGGAAGGACACTGTTTAGAAAGTTTAGTAGTTCGTCAGGGTGTTCTGACTAGCTTAAGAGTTCGTTAGTGGACATGTATTTCAGAGCTTCCCAGGCTCCAGATACAGGTTTGTCATTTATGTTGTCTATATGTGGAAGTAGGTTGGCTGACATGGCCGGTGATAGAGTGTGGGATTTGGGGGCATATTGTCTTGCTACCAGGAGGGTCCCTTTGGATATCTCATTAGCAGTATTTTGGCAAGTGGTGGAGGTCGTATCCCATGCCCACGCTATCATGGATGGTGATAGCACAGAGTATTCTATGTCTGTCCCTAAGATGTTTGCCGATTTGTTGTTTAATTGTATCCATCTCCTGAGGTGAATTGCAATGTAATACTTTTTGGGGTCAGGGAGTCCTATTCCTCCCTCTCTTTGGTGCTGCGTTAGCCTATTGTACAATAGTCTGGAGCTACCTCCTTTCCATAGGAATTTTCTGAATAGTCATCTAATAGATGTAAAAAATGTTTGTGTCAGGTGTATGAGGACCATCTGCATCCGATATAAGAGCTTGGGCATTATAAATGTTTTCAATAGGTTCTTCCTGCCAAGCCAGGACATAAAAGGTGCTACCAAGGTTTTTAGTTGTTGATCTATTTGGGCTAGTACAGGCTGATAATTATCTTTATAAAGAGATGTGGTCATTTGAGATATAGATTTCCAGGTATTTGATTTTGGCAGATTGCCACTTAACTGGGAATGTGCTTTGGAGTTGCTTAATTTGCGCTAAGGGTGCTGATATATTTAATGCTTCAGATATGTTTGGACAGTAGTCCAAAGTCTTCCATGATTTGAAAAATATGGGGGAATGCCGTGGTTGGGTTCGTGATCATCATTAATAGGTCATCTGCAAAGGCGGCATTGTGATGGGAATTGGAGCTTACTTTGAGTCCTTGTATCTGGGGGCATTCCCTCAAAGTTTGGAACAGGGTTTCCATTACTAGAATAAACCAAGAGGGGGAGAGTGGACATCCTTGTCTGGTTCCATTTTGTATGTTAAGTGGCTTGGAGTAGGAACCATTGACTTTAATTCTGGCACTCGGATGCGTATAAAGCGATTGGACTGCAGTTATGAAGATATCCGCGAACCCGAACTTTCACAATGTTTCAAACATGTATATCCAGCTTATTCTGTCAAAGGCCAGTGGTATATTTTGAAGTTTAGCGTAGTTGATAGCATGGATAACTCTGTAAGAGTTTTGGTTTCCCTCTCTGCCTGGAACAAAACTAGCCTGTTCCTGGTGGATAAGTCTGGGTAATAATTTGTTAAATCTTTGTGAAAGGATTTTTGCCCAATTCTTTATATCAAGGTTGAGTAAAGAAATGGGACGATAACTTCCACAATTTTCTGGGTCTTTGCCGTCTTTATGAATTACCGTTATTGTAGCCTCTAAGGCTTGTTTGGGAGTTTAGCTCCGGTGTGTAGGGCTTCGCACCATGTGGTTAAATGGGGAAGAAGGACTTCCGCAAGCTTCTTATAATACGAGGCTGGTAGGCCATCTGGCCCAGGGCTTTTGTGTAAGGGTAGGGAATTTATAATTTTCCGGACTTCGCATTCTGTTACTTGCCATGTCAGTTCCCCGGCTTCCGAGATATTTAGGGATGGAAGTTTTATCTCTTCTAGGAAGAGTCTTATTTTGGTTGTAGGGTCAGAGCCATCTGTGGGTGTGTATGGTGGGATGTTGTATAGAGTTTTGTAGAAGTTTTGGAATTCATTTGTAATTTCCCTAGTGTCATTGGTTGATGAGTGATCTGGTTTAGTTATTGATTTAATGTACTGGTTAGATCTCTGTTTGTGCAGGAGTTGAGCCATCAGTTTATTGCCTCTGTCTCCATGGGCATAATGTAGATATTTGCAAAACATATAGTTTTTGGCCGCCTTTAGATTGAGGCAGTCTTTCAATTGCTTCCTGATGTTTGTCAGTTCCTGAAAAGTAGAGATTGATTGACTTTTTTATGTACTATCTCAAGTCATCAATGTGTTGGGATTTCTTTTTCTTTACCGCAGCTCCAAGTGCCATGAGTTCACCTCTTATAAACATCTAATGTGCTTTCCACGTTAGTGGAATTGAGGTATTGTCTGGAAAATTACGAGTAAAGAAGGATAACAACTTCTTTTTCGTTTCCTCTATTCAGTCGTCAGAATCAAGAAGAGTCTCGTTCAATCGCCATAACCCTTGGGAGCGCGGCAGAGAATCAATTGTTAACTGAGCTATGACCGGTGCATGATCTGAGACCGATCTTACCCCTATGTCTATTGCACGTAGTGCAGGTAGAGAGGATTTGGGTAAAAATATGTAATCTAATCTCTGGAAAGAATCGTGTACCGGTGAATAAAAGGTGAAATCTTTAATGGAGGGGTTGATAGTCTGCCACACGTCTATTAGATCTATCCTTTGTAGAGTTTTATGTAGATTTGCAAATGTTTTTTGGGAGTGTACTGAAGTTCCTGTCAGGGAGTCTAAGGAGGGGTGCAAAGCTATGTTTATATCTCCCCCCGCTATAATTATACCGTCCGCAAATTCTTGTAGCTTGTCCAAGGTTTCTATCAACCAGTCTACCTGCCCAGAATTTGGTGCATATAGGTTGGCCAAAGTGACCCTAGTGTTACCTAGGAGACCATTAATAAACCGATTTATACCTTTGCTATTCTGGTAAGAGGCTCTGTGTTCGAAAGACATTCTCTTAGCTATGGCTATTGTAACCCCTCTTGCTGCCTTTCCGTATGTGCTGTGGAACCAATGCCATATGTAAGTAGGTATCTTTGGTATTTTTGTGTGTTTGAAATGGGTTTCTTGAAGGTAGCATATGTCAGAATGGATCTTACGCAATAGGGTGAAGGTCTGAGACCTCTTCTGTGGTGTATTTTGGCCCTTGACATTAAATGTAGTGACCTTTACCGTTGCCATCTTTGCTGGTTATTATATTTCTGCTTATCGATGTGACTCTTAATTCGCTCTATCCTGGTAGAGACATGAACCTCTCGATGCTTAATTGAGGACCTGTACATAACACATATAGAAAAACAATGAGAACAACAGTAAAGAAAACAATGCTGGTATATATTTAGCATGCATGTCCTTAGGGTGTAGTTTTTAAATGGCATTATGGACTGATTATGTTTCTACTTTGCGTTACCGAGAAGCAAACTAGGTAGGCTTACTCGTTGTGGGTCAAAGGAAAGAAAAAGAGTTATTGAGGTTTGTGGCGAGGTAGGGTATCCCTGATTGGTGGCTGTGGCCATTGGGTCCTCTATTTTGTGGTTACTGGTATGGGGCTTATCAAAAGAGGGGGTAAATGTGGCTATAAGCCTATGGTAATTAGCTTGCTGGAGTGTACTCGGGTGGGGGTTGTATTCTGGTTGGGTTGAGCAGATTAGAAACCTTCTAAAAAGTATGAGGGTTAGTAGAAGACATATGCTTCCAGCTGTGAAATAGGGAGCAATCTACAGGTAAAAGTCCTGGGCAGATTTGTCTGTGTTTAAGATCACGGGTAGTCTCTGGAATCTCATCCTGTGTGCTTCTTTCTTCTTGGTGATTTCCCTTTTGTTGTCGTGGCCCATGGCTCAGTTGTGGGAAGTGATGGCAAGTCCAAGTACCGCGGACCATAAGGTTATGTCTAGAAGCTCTATGTCCAGAATTTCCCATGCCGAGATCAAGTCTTCTGGTTGCCTTATAGTGCATCGCTTTCCACCCATCTGAAATGTCATTCCGAATGGGAATAGCCATCTAGCCATCTGAATAGTATGTTGTTGTGTCGAAGGTGGTCTGTAAGAGGTTTTAGCATTCTTCTCTTATTGAGGGTGGTAGATGAAATTTCCTGGAAAAGAGTGATCTTTTCATCTCTGATTAGAATATTCTCTTTATTTCTTGCTGCTTTTTTTAGCCCAGCCTGAGATATTACAAAGTGTTACACACTGGTATGCATACATTGTACAATATTGTATTTTAATTTGATGTATTATTTGATGTAATTTGTATTTTAACCATCACAGTTAATAAATAACGTGTATGTATAGTATCTAACAATTAGCGTGGATTGGTGCTTGATGCAATTTCCCCTTTTATACTGTTAAAGATTTTACTGTTTGTTTTCTCTGAAGTAATTTATTTCTTTCAACTAGGCTTTTTTACGTGCATTAATTAAAGATGACTGGGGAAAACCTCTTTTTCTTAATTTGATTTCAATAAGATTCGATTGTTCCTCAAATCCATTATCATCAGAACAAATACGTCTAGCCAGAGAAATTCACCATACGGAATTGCACAAATGGTGTGGGAAAGGTGACAACAAGATGCTGACAATCCCAACAGAAGAGAAAAATAAAGCAATAATTTCAGTCGATGCCGAAAAAGCATTTGACAGTGTGGCCTTGCCCTGGCTCAAGAAAGTTATGCTTAAGGTGGGAATAGGGTTTTTCTATGGAGCTATTGAAATGATGTACAGGAAGCCACTAGCATAAGTAATAACACAGGGGGTTATGTCACAACAGTTTTCAAGGTTGTCCCCTCACGCCACTATTATTTAATTTAACTCTAGAACCACTAGCGAGGAAGATTCATAATGATAAGAATGCAATTGGTATAAGTTTGGGTAATAAAGACGTTAAAATGACATTGTTTGCCAATTATTTATTATTGTTTATAGGAAATGTACAGGGTGATATACACAGGATAATCAATTTGTTAAAAAGATATGACAATATTTTCGAGTATAAAATCAATATGCACAAAACCGAGGTGTTACTATTGAATAGGGGGGAAGATTTGTCCTGGAATAAGGATTGGGGGTTAAAAATTGTGAAGGACAATTTTAGGTATCTAGGGGTTAGATTAGATAGAGACACTAAAAAATTACACAGGGTTGTTAGAAAATATAGTACACAATTTAAAAAGGTGGATGGAACTCCCTCTGTCCTATTTCCTATTTGGCAGGAAAAATTTTAATTAAGATGGTTATCTTTCCAAGGTTGCTATATACAATGCAGATGCTCCCTTTGCTACTTAAACACAAGGATGTAATCAAATTAAATGGTATGTTTCAAAAATTTTAATGGAGAAATAGGAGGAGTAGAGTATCTATTAAATATTTGTAAAAATCACAAGGTAAGGTGGGCTGCCGTTCCCTGACATAAGAACATATAATATAGCCTGCATTATGAGATTTGCGGCACAAAGGCTAAATAAACAGGACAAGTTTGTAGACTTGGAGGTGGAAGAGAGCTTGACCAAACCTCTAACATTAGGGAGGTTTTTGCATAAAATGATTATAAATTTGAAGACTCCAGGTAAAGCCTCTATTCTCTTAAGAGATACAAGAGTTGTTTGGAAAACGGTGAGGAGGAAATATCAGTTACCAGTGGATATATCTGGGTACCTGTCCCTAGGAGATTTTTTTAGCATGTGCAAGTGGAAAGGAGAGCAGGGGTAGCTTGCAGCTTGGGAAAGGAAGGGTATTTTTAAAATCTATGATTTAGTGGATAACAGTAAAAGGGAGATAAAAACATTTGAACAGATTTAAAGGGCACCTACCACCCCTTTTTGGGCTAATCCTCACGTCCCAGCTATCTTTTAGAAAAGTTTATTGCAGGCATATGCAAATTTATTTATGCGGCTACTGGGGCATGGAGTAGCCGGACATGAGGCTACTAGTAGCGGCTACGCCACGCCCCAGTAGCCATGTTACTCCGCCTACCATTTAATCTTTGGCGCGCAGCTCCCCGGAGCCGCGGCCGCATAGCCGAAGGCCTGCATTCTGTGCATGTGCATAACGCAGGGGACTAGGACAAGGATTAAATAGTAGGCGGAGTAACGTGGCTACTGGGGCGTGGAGTAGCCGCGACTAGTAGCCTCATGTCCGGCTACTCCACGCCCCAGTGGCCGCATATGCATATGCCTGCAATGTGGCCGCATTTGCATATGCCTGCAATAATCTTTTCTAAAAGATAGCCGGGACGTGAGGATTAGCCCAAAAAGGGCTATCCTCACGTCCCATTCATCCACCTACCACCCCTTCTACCTTTATAGGTAGAATCGGGGTGGTAGGTCCCCACTAAATAGATTATGGACTAGAAGACTCAGAATTTTTAAAACACATGCAAATCAAGGGGAAGATCAAGGAGGGAGGTCTGCTTGGAAAAATAGGGACAGGCAATTGGCAACAATTTAGCATAATTCTTGATGCGAAGGACGGCAACCCCTCAATTGCTTTCATTAGAAAGAATATTTCAGCCGAGGAAGACAGTCCATTCAAGGGGAAAGTGGCTATTAAATGGTCTAGAGATATAATTGATAACTTCACAGAAGACGAAGGTTTTTGAAAGGTTGGAGGAATATACAGAATTTGACTGGTTCATAAATATTAAGGGAAATATCAATTAGGGCATATCGGGCATTAAATATCCCATTTGGAAAAAATATCTTAGGCTACAAGAACGAATGCCCTAAGTGTGGAGAAATTAATGCAAAATGAATACACTGCTTGTCCAGCAGTTAGGAACTTATGGAGTATGGCGGAACACTATTTAAGTTACATTCTGAGAGAATCAATTACATTTGATGTATGGCAGTGTTTATTTCATCATTATAATTCTTTTTATAAGGAAGAATTAATAAATTTGATGATATTAGCAGTTAAAAGAGTCTTAATGATGGAATGGATATCTATGTATATACCGATAATGATACAAGTTAGGAGGAAGTGAATGGAATATTTGTACTTTCAATGGTTGAGTAAAAATAGGAGGCACAAAAGAGAGTGGAAACGTAACTGGTTGCCAAATTGTAACAAGGGGGTGCAGTGTGGATCTTTGTCCAGTAGGTGGCACCAGAGTACAGAAGAGGAGATTCTGGAGCAGGAAAAGGAAGTGATTCAGGGTGAGAGGTCAGAGGAGCCAATAAGAGGCAGAAGTGGTGGTGTGCCTGTGTGCTCCTGGCTAAGATATAAGCCCCTACTTAGTACTAAGGAGCGAAAGTACTGTGCCACGAACTTTGCTGGTGAGCACCAGAAAAGGACAGTCTGCAGGTGAGGTCTTAGGACAGCGTGGACAGAGAGGGAGTCTCCTGTCCCGCAGGCGTGCGGCTGAAGAAAGACCCACATTCCTGCAGTGAGGCGAAAGAAAATTCATCTGCATTATTATCTACATTATATGGACATTTTCTGTATTCTTTACTAGTTCAGTAAAGTTTACTGTTATATTTAGTACATTGTCTGTCGTCTCCCCTGCAACATAACAAATTGTAAATCACATACTTTCCAAGGAAGAAAGGGCTTTTTCTTTGACATAATTTAGTAGAAAAGAATGTATTGAAACGTTTTAGTGGGTTTTAGACACCGGAGCAGAATATAAGAAGGGATGGGGGGGGGGGAGATGGGGGGCTGGAAGGCATTAAATGATAGAATAAATATTAATTGGATTGTTGTATCTGTATTTGATGCTAACTTTGTATATTTATATAAGTAGACACCCAAGAGGGGTCGAAATTTATGCATTTTTGAAGTATTTAATAAAAAATATTTTTTTTAAAAAGGACTAGAAATACATTTGAGTGGTTCCGTGTCTGGATGGTGCCTTATTTTCAAGACATTAATGATCCAAAAGGTCAAGCTATTTTTATTGAAAGATGTAAATGTAATACGCATGAATTTGGATTAAAACTAAGGGATTTGAAGATTATATAGGGCTCCGGTCACACTACATTATAATTTCTTTAAACTTTCAGATGTTTTGGATCCATCCGGGACCGAGCTCTTCCTACAGTTAAGCTGCTGCATTACTTTGAAATTTTGTAGATACTGACACTATCGAATTTCCTGCTAAAGGCTTTGTATACATAGTGGTGATGAGAATATTTTGATTGATATAGGCTATTAGTAGTTAAAGAAGTTGTCTCAAAAGTAAATTTTAAATTAATGTTGTCGCTCCGGTCCGGGCGCCATGTAAACAAACATGACCGCCGGAGCAGTGCTGGATTCAGCTTCCGGCCAAACCCGACAACCTTCCGACCCCCATACACAATGCTTTGAATAGGGACGTATAGGCATGGCCGGCCAGAAGCTGAATACAGCACTGCTCCGGCTGTCATATTTGTTTACATGGTGCCTGGACCGGAGCGAAAGCAGCACAGGACAGCGGAGGGTGCCGGAAAGTAAGTAGATCTTTATTTTTTTACGCAACGCCCTCCGGCCACCTTTAGTTTTTTTCACAACTCTCGGACAACCCCTTTAATGTATGTTATGAAATTGTGGATCATATTTGTATCGCCCTGCCACACTGATAGAATATCATCCACATATCTGCCGTAGAACAAAATGTTGGAAAAAAAAAGATTATCCATGGAAAAAATCATACTCTCTTCCCACCATGCTACAAATAATATGGCCAAGGAGAGAGAAAATTTTGAGCCCATGGGGGCACCACAAATCTGTAGAAAAAAATCACCGTTAAACATAAAGAAATTGTTGTTCAGTAAAAATTCAATGGCAATTATGAGTAACAACTGCATTTTTTTTTCAAAGCTGCTACATTTATGTGTATGGTATTGAATAGCAGATATGGCAGCACTATGTGGGATTCAAGAATATAGGTTCACGACATCACATGTAGCAAAAGAAAATGAATTGTGCCATTTAAAATTTCCAAACATCCTCAATACATCTGAACCATCCCTTAAAAATCTCGAGGTTCTAAGAACCAGTTGCTGTAGGTGAGAGTCAACCCAAGCACTCAACCGTTTGTTCAGTGATCTGATCCCGGATATGATGGGATGTAAAGGACGCGGGAAAACATTTTTATGGGTCTTAGGGAGACCATGAAAGATGGGAACGCTCAGATTGTCAATGACCAGATACTTGGCGTTTTTTTTTTATTTAATACCCCCAGAGAAAGCCCATCTTTAATGAGTTGGTTTAATGTACAATTTGCAATATGTGTTAGAATCATGCAAAATATTGTAAGCCAAGTGTACACATAGACCTGAGTCCAACACTACGACTGACTACCCTTTGTCTGATTTACAGACCACTAGATTATCATAATTTTTGAGTGTACGCATGGCTCTGAAATGTGTATCATTGTAATTATTTCCTCCTGACGAAGCCGTTTGGTGAAACGCACGTCGAGGTGTCTCCCAGGCTGTAGGTCCTCACTGGTGGCCGGCCTAACTCCCCTCCTCTAATAGACCTTGCAGGAAAAAAGGTAAAGTTGGAAATTCCACTGTGTAACCTCTGGTAAAAATGTCATAACTACAAAGACTTAGAAGTGAGAGACACAGTAATAATTTGGTTTCCTGCACAAAGTTTAGTAATTTATTTGGCCGGATTAACAATAGTGCAATATTTGTTTCCCTTACCCACCAGATGGGATCCTTTATGCCCTGTGTATAGGTTTTAACACTCTTTTTCTTTCTTTCTTCTTTTGTACCTGGTCTACACTTTTCTCATAAAGAGAAGGACATCTGCAGTAATTGATATTTATAATGCAATTGTAACAATATGTTTTACTTTAACTTAAAGAGAACCCGTCATGCAAAATAACCCCCCTAAACTAAATATATTTTCATAAAATGCCATTAGAGAGCATTGCCCCTATCCCTTCATTGTCCCTCTACATGCCTGTAAACCTAAGCAATGAGGTCCTAAAGCTGTATGCAAATGACCTGTGAAATGTCCAATGAAGCATTAGCATATTCAAGCTGTCCACTCTATTCATGAGTGGGAGGTACAGCCACACCCCCAGTGCTTGACTGACAGCCTGTATAATGATGTGAGGCTATATAATGATGTGCTTCCTGGTGCTGGTGGCCACGCCCCCTGCAGCCTGTGTGTGCATGTGTGTGTGTATAGGAGAGATACAGCAGCTCCAGGCAGCCATGTTACAGCAGAACATGTCAGATTCATGTGCAGCTGATGTCTGTGTCTCTCACCTGTATATTAGGAGGATGCAGCATGTCAGCAGATGCAGCACAGATACCAGCAATACTTTACTATACATTACACACAGACATGAGCAGGGGGAGGACAGGGGAGGGGTAACATGGGTGACATCACTGCCTCTGACCATGTGACCTGCCTCATTTATATGATAAAGAATAGATGATTTTATAATGAATAATGTATGAAATAACTAGATAGGCTGGGATGGGATCCTTGTGAGCTGCTCCAACAGGTAGAGGTGACAGGACAAGTGACACAGACCTGATGACAGGTGTCCTTTAATGTTGGAATAAAGTTTAGTCTTTTAGTACTCTACAGCCATCTAGTGGGTTTTTTCAATAGGTGCAGTCTGGAGGATAAACATGGTATACAGTAACCTATGGGGTCCATAGTCAATTTTCAACTTGTGTTAGAATCAAGCAAAATATTGTAAGCCAAGTGTAGATATAAACCTGAGTTCAACACTACGACTGACCCCCCTTTGTCTGATTTACGGACCAGTAGATAATCATAATTTTTAAGTGTATGCATGGCTCTGAATTGTGTTTCATTAAAATTACTATTACTTGCTGTATCTGAAGAGCTAACAGTATTATTCAACGTATGAAGTTCTTTTTCTACCAACATTTTAAAAGAATCTAGTGAAGTGACCCTGGACTTGATTGGATAAAAAGTATCATTAGGCATAGTGAAATTAACATCAGTACAATCTACTAATGAAATATTTTGACATTCTTGTAATTCATGCTAAGAAAGGCATTTTGTTCTTGAAATGTCAGATCAGTAAATTCATTGTGCATATAAGAAGTGTCTTTTGACTGTGATGGACCTAACAAAACGGTTGACATCCATTAAAGTGCGAAAAATATCAAAGTTTTTTGTTGGAACAAAATTTAAGCTCTTTGTTAGGACTGACAATTGATGATTAGATAGGATACTGGGTGACAAAACTATAACATTATCATATAGATTGGGGTTATTGTCCTAATTTATTTCTTGCTCTTGCGTGTCGTGTATATTTTTTCTCCGCAATCCTCGTCTGTTTCGCTTTGCCCGTTTTTTGACTGGTTATGAGTAGATGATTTATTCTTTATGTATCTTTTTATTTGTTCATTGTTACTATTAGGCATGTTTTTGTTGGATGTAATCAGATTCATTCGAAAAACAAGATAAACGTTTTAACAAAGTTGTGATTTGTTGTCTAATATCGGAAACTTTCTTTTCTTCATATGATACAATTAGTTGCATCAGGTCACTGGAGCATTTTGACAAAATGTTGTTCCATGTATGTTGGAAATCGTCCCAAAAATCTGTGTTGGGTGATTTATAAATACGTAAACCTTGTGGAATAAGATTTTTTTCTAGATAAGTCCTAAGTGTGTTGTGGTCCCACCATACACGTAATTCCTGTTTTGATATTTTTTCCCACCGATATAAGTAGTCCTTCCAACTGTCATTTTCAGAAACCGCTGAATCTGAATGCTGTCCAAAAATCGCTGCAAGTTTCTGCAACCTTTGTTCGTGAGCCATACTTCAAACAACACACGGATAGATGTGGATATGTTATGTATATAATCCATGAAAAATTAGAAATGCAGGACCCCATAAAAAAGCCAAAAAACCAACAAATGGCTATAAACATAAATGTGCTAATAATCAAATGTCCATCTAGCCATGTTGGTATATATGAACATATGTAATTGCCACATTATTTCTGGTTGGCGTGTTCGGGACAAGTTTATGAAATATTTTCGCAGTGAGGCAGTTGCAGTGACCTGGCAGTATAGCAAACTTTAATTTTTTTATTTTGGGTTTGATTTTTCATTTTGCATATTTGTATGTATTTGCTGGATAATAAACTTGTTTATGTTTAAACTTTGGTATTACTCTTTTATATTAAATTTTTTTTATAAATGTGATTTGTCCTTATTATGTTTAAAGGTCCAAAATTGGTCACATATTTTATGTAGACACATTATGTATTTTTTTTTTTTGTTTATTATTTTTTGGGGAGTTTAAGAATTTTAGATAAAATTTTTTTATTTTTATAAACAAATAAACAACACAAATAACAGCAAGTATTCAAGACTGAAAAATAAAAATATTAAAAATAGTATGTTCCATAGTACAATTTGGTTTCCAGTATCATCTCTATGCTCTCTCTGCTGTCTCAAACATCATGTCATCTCTTCTTGAAACTAAATCTTTCTGAGACTAAACTTCTTGTCTTTCCACCATCCGCTAACCGACCCAACCATGATTTCACCCTCTCGGTCTGGGGGATCACTAAAGCACCGAGGCAGCAGACCCGCTGTCTTGGGGTTGTCTTGGATTCTGACCTCTCCTTTTCACCATTCATTCCATCTCTTGCTTGCTCTTGACTACCGTATTTTCCGGACTATAAGGTGCACTTAAAAGCCTTGGATTTCCTTGGAAATCCAAAGTGCGCCTTATAGTCCGGTGCGCCCTATGTATGGCGCTGGGCAGCGGACCATACTTACATAGGTCCCCGCTACCGGAGACCGGAGACAGCAGATCTCCAGCGGGAACTGCAGACCACGCGCCGGAACACCTTTCTTTTCTCCGCGTGGTTGCCATTCCGCTGGAGATCTGCTGTCTCTCGGTTGCGGGGACCTAGTAAGTATGGTCCGCTGCCATCCTCCACCTCCCCCTCACCTTCCCCACTCACCTCCCCGCGTCGCCGCGTCTCTTCTCCACGTCGCGTCCCGTCGGGTCTCCGCTCCGCCCCCGACCTCGCCCGCCCCCGGACCCCGCGCCTTATACCGATGCGCCTTATTATGGAATTATTACATTATAAGGCGCATCGGACTAATGCGCCTTATATTCCTGTGCGCCTAATGGCCCGGAAAATACGGTACTGTAACTCCCTACTAATTGGTCTTCCACCCTGATCCACAAAGCTCTGAATAATGCTGCACCTTCCAATGTCTCTTCTCTCAGTCTCAGTCTATCTCCCAATCCATGCTCTTCGATCTGCCAGTGATATTAGATTAATCTCTACCTCAATTCAAACCTCTTATGCACGTCTCCAGTACCTCTTCCAAGTTACACAAATTCTCTGAAATGCCCTTCCATGGATTCTCAGACTAATATGAACCCTCCAAAGTTTCAAACATGTTCTTAAAACACATCTCTTTAGGTAAGCCTATAACATTTGTTTGCTGCATGAAATGTCATCTCTCCCTTTACTAATTCATCTAGTGCAGTCACAGTAACAGCATTTTCTTTGGTTTTAATTAATTTCTTCATTTATTTCTCTATTCTATTTTATAGGACTTTCTGTAGCCCATTTTTGTCAGGGCAATTGCTTTATTACTCCCATTTTACAAGCATTTATGCCACTGTGAAAGAGAGACCCTTCCAATATGTAATACAATTCTGACCCTTTAGGAAGAAAAGTATCATAAAAATATGTTCCAAAATAGTATATTCTATTCATACATTATATTTAATGGCAGGAGAGAAACATAGACAGTGAGCCCAAACACTGATCCCCCCAATCAGTCACTCCCCGACTTATTGCATCCACCCTAAATGATGGCCAGTAACTGGCCCACGTCCCATCCCTATGCCAAATGTGAACATGAAGCAAGACAAACAGACATACAAAATAAGCCGTAGTGGACAAACCGGTCAGCAACAGAGTTAAAAAACTATGACAGAATTTCAATCCACAAAGAGAAAGAAAACTTAGAAAATATGGGCCCAGATCAAATACCAGAAAGATAGAAAAAAACACGGACTGAGCAATGGGAACTGACTTGACAAAAGGGTGAACCCTTTGCTGAATACTTATAGGGAGGGTAGGCCTTAGCACAGGTGGCAAGAGCATTTTTAGTAAGTATTTAAAAATATTAGGCTATGAAAACACAAACATTTTGAATAATATTTTTAATATTGTAATATCATTGTTTAATACAGAATGCTGACTCTTCTAAAAAGATCCAATTCTTGGTAGAAGCTCCCAGTCGCTGTATCTCCTGTACTCTCCAGGTCTCAGGTAATACTGACGTCCCTGTAGTTTGGGCTCCTCATAGAACATCCAGTATCCTCATGCACAGTGCAGGAGTGAATGTCATGTAGCGGAATTGCTCCATAGACATGAGGACATCTCAGTGAACTCCATCATATGACTGACCTTAAAGTTTTCTCTTCTACCCCCTCAGACTGAATGGTCCCGATGCTGTTTCATATTAAAATGTTTTAAAATAAAATAAAAATTAAACTTTATAGTTATTTAAGAAATCAGTCAAAATATTTACACATTATGAAAGGCTCACCTGTGTGGTCACACGGCAGGATCGGATATGGTCATTGTAGCCCATCCACTGGTGGAAATCAGGATATTCTCCTCTCCTCAGGAAGTATTGGTGTCCTCTGTAGTTTGAATGTTCATAAAGGATCCAGTTTCCGTTGTCCACTCGGATGGAATTGCACCGATTGAAGTATGAAGACAGATCAGTGGAGTCAGAGTTGCACTCATAAGAGCGACCCTGGAAGTTTCTGTCTTCGTAAAACACAATCTGTGGATACAAAACATTTAATAGTATATATTAAAATACTGCACTAGAACCTAAAGTACTATTATCGGCCTACCTTAACCATATTGACCAGAGATGTACTACAGGCTTAGTGAATGATGCCAGAATTGGAGCCTTTTATATACCTCAAGCTGCTGATGTCTGCATACAATAGAACTATGCTGACCACCTCTTAGCCTATACAAAATGTGCTGGTGTTTTGTCATCTTTTTAGCATGTGACTCCTCTTCTTTCACCTTTGATCTTTTTTTATGACATATAAGCATGCAATTCTATGGTTGGTAAACTATACAACAATGGACCTAAATAAGCATATTTAATCTACAAACCATATGTAGTAAAGTAATCTAATGAAGAAGTGACGGAGAAAGGACAGAACGAAAAACGGGAATGAAGGGGAGGTACGAGTTCAGGCTACAGGGTGGATGTAAAAGAACAATTGAAAGGCAAAAGTTGCAACAGGAAGGTCATTCTTTATACGCAAAACCCCGGATCAACTTGGGAGGACCCCTGAGCGCAAAATCTGGTGGGGCCCCTTGAATGTAGATCCAGACAATGAACGCAAATCGCTTATACTGCTTCAAGAGCATAACTAATACAGCAGCCACACAAGCAGCCCCCCAGTAATCACTATGTATAGCCCACCAATTTCACTTAATATAGTCCCACAGCTCCCTATAATACATCCCCTATAACCTTATATAGCCCCCTATAATTAACTATGTACAGACCCCTATACTAACTTTATACAACCCCTATAATCATATACATAGCCCCTATAATCAGAATGCGCCTCCTATAAGGGAAAGCCGATCTTCTAAGAATGCAAGATTCGCTGGTGTTTCCCCCATAGAGGTCCCCCCAATGATAACCGCCGCTTGGCGGTGCAATAACATTGTAGTTATTTACACGAATTATTATAAAACAATAAATAACAAACGCTTTTCGAATCCGAAATTGATTCTTCTCAGCGGTAAGACATATTCATGTGTGGTGGTATTTAAGCTGTTGGACCAAACTGTGTCGGTACCCGGGTTGCCCGCTGAATAGACTGGATTACAAGTGGAATCCATTGTATAAAGTACAGTTAGGAATAACATAAGCATATATAAATAAAACAAATGGGAAACATGAATACTAGAATCATATAAAAAAAAATATAATATATTTCTAACATATATTATAGATAGATATATATATTATATATATAATAACAAACAAAAATGCAAAGCCACCACGCCTCAGGAACAAAAGGTTCAGACGGGGCATACACAATACCTATCCAAAGAGTGTAGATATAGAAGCAAAAAGTGGCAGCCACTCAGAGGAAGTCGTGGAAAGAATGTGATTTATTCCATCTTAGCACTTTCAGCGTAATCCAGGCTTGACAAAGGCTAGCACAGCTGAAACTTGCTTAGCCTGTTGCGAGTTAACACCTCTACTATTTTTCCACGAGTTCTTGGAGTGCTGCCACTTTTTGCTTTATATATATACCTTAGTATCTAATATATATATATTAGCACATAAAAGACCATTATAAATACCTCATTACTGAGAACTTGTAATTTTCCATTCCGGTATGGACGGTGGTTGCCTAAAAGACGAAGGAAGATGGCATGGTGTGGAGAACCACACTACGGAGCCCATCGCTGGAATAGACGCGGGGATACCGGACTTGAAGGGGACCAAAAGGAGAGGATTGATCTAGATAATGTCTAGATAATATTGATAGTGGGGTCAAACGGGAGGGGACTTATGTTGGATTGATCGGTGCTAATTGAAAAGTATGCCAGTTCGACGTGTCTGTGATTGCTAAAGACACGGTGACCAGAATACGTGGGGTAAAGAATGAATGGGAATTGAAGGGTTTGAGTTTATACATCAAAAGATTTCCTTCTCTTGAGTATTGCAATCTATTGGAATATTCTCGCCCTACATGATCGATGGGTATGAGCTTTAGTGCGGCTATCTATGTTTGATTTTATATGTCTATATTTTTGGTGGCCATGGTTAATTTGAATTGGTGTTGATTTAATCTAGAGACAGGGGATTGGACCGTTCTGCGGTGTATTGTAGTCTGCCTGCACTTCTATAAGGGTAAATGATGCATTTGTGACTGGCAATTCATTGCTTTTCATATTGAATGTCGCTTTGTGGAATTCGATTAAAAGACTCCGTTTATGTCTGATGACTTCACGCAAGAGCCATTCTTTTAACATTTTATTGGGCATTTTGTGACCTTAGGGTGGTGATGTTATTTTTCCTCCGAGGTGTAGTTTCTTTTTTGTGTTGCTCGAATACTGGGAGCTAATTTTGTTTTAAGGTGTTTTCGCTACTATAGGTAAATATGGATTTTGTGGGTGTTATTGACCAAAATATGGTATACTTTGTAAAATATACCAGTGTTCTGATGATGGCCCGATTTTTTTTATAATCATCGTTAAATGCCATGAATGAACTGATTCTTGGTCCTGTTTCTTAAAGTTCTCGTTGTTTCCCTCGTTCCATTTTGTTTCTTTCCATTCTTTGCATGCGCAATCTATTTGGGATCTTGTGGCTTTGTTGTTTGGGAGTTTTACAGATCTGGTGGATCATTTTTTCTAGAAATCGTTCTCAATAATAATTTTGGCTTGGTTTCTAGGTTGTGATGTTTCAAAGTGCAGTTTTTTTTAATTCTAAGAAACTGTATATGGGGATGTTCTTTACCCATTTTTATGATGGTGGCTCTGGAGTTGAGATAACGTTTCATCAATGGTCTTGGAAGATTTTCTGTGCTGATTGGGTGTCCCCTTATGTTAAATCACCAGGTCTAGAAATTCAATTTCTCTGCCTCTGAACATTAAGGTAATTTGATGCCCAATTGTTGTTGTTGATCTGACTGAGATGTTTATCTACAGAGATCGGTCTCCTTCCCAAATCAGAAATAGATCGTCGATGTATCTATAATATGCATAACAGATTCACATGTGTACGATCTTAGGGTGATTAAAGCCTGTTGAACACCCCCATAAATGAGTTACAGTTGCTGGGGCAAAACATGTGCCCCTCGTCCGTCCCTTTGACCGTAAGATAGGTTCGCCTTGTACACATAGTAATTGTTTTGTAAGATGAATTGGAGGTCATTGGTTAAAAAAACAGTTTCTATCATGCAGTATGTCTCATATCTTTTCTAAGGGTTTGTTGATGCCGTGCAAGTCAATCCTTACTGATCAGAGCTTGTCAGCTCCGAGTGACTAGCGTTGATATCCTGTTTCCATGGTATGTCCTAATTTTGTTAATCAGTCCCTGAGATCCTTAATATAACTAGAGTAGATTTAGTAACATAGGTGGTAGATAGGTCTAGATAATGCGATAAATTGCTTGAATCGACATTGACTTGACACTATAGTCTGCCCGGTGGGTTTATTAATGTTCCTGTGTACATTAAAGTATGATGATAAGATATGGTGTTTGCTTTGGTGATTAAATGGAAATAATTTCTTTCTCTTTTTTGTTGCATAGCCGTCCTATATCTCTTTTTTATCGATTCATTAAATCTCTTAGTAATCGACGGAAATGGGGTCATTTTTATCTTTAGTATAATATCGGTCTGAAAGTGAATTCAACGCTCCTCCTTCGTGGATCCACTAGGTTTTGTATCAACTCCCCCCCCCCCCCCCTTAATCGCAGCTCTGGATGAATAGTTTTCATTAGTTCTAGATTTTTTAGCGCTATTTGCTCAGTTTTATTGCAGATTTTTTGGTTTATGAGTGTTCTCCTTGGTTTGTTTTGGATTTTTTGTTTTGGTTGTCTGGTCGTATATTATTTAATTCATGACCCTGGTTTTCTAGGGTAAAAGGATGACGTGGTGAACTTTTTGTGTACAAACGATCGTATAACAAATAATATCTTTAATGGTGGGTGCCATTGTGTTGTTCCTGGATTTAATCAAATAGCGTTTGATAGTAATTTTCTTTGTGAACTGGTGTAGATCCAAAATAAATGAATGATTACGATTTTTGTTAGTGGCAAAAAGATTTTTTCGTTTTCTAAAAAAAAAAAAGACGATCTCGTGTATTGCTGAGTTTTTCGGTCATGGCGAGAGGTTAAAAAAAAAAAAACCAATTTTTAATGGAGTTCTTATTCGATCCGTAGTGAATGCATATCGTTCGTGTGTTTGGCTCTTTTTTGTCTCCTTTTTTCCCCCCCGTTCTTTCTTTTCCCTGTGGTTTTGGGTTACCGGAAAATACTAAATGATGGGTTTTCATCATGGTTTTAATTTTCTGATGTGGGGAGGGAGATCTAAAAAATTGCTCTGTATCACCGGGGAATCTGGATGTAATCGTCATAGGCTCCAAAACAGCACTAGACATTTCTGGCTGGTGTGTATGTCAATGATGACATGGTTGGGAATTATTGGGTATGTGGATAGTAAACGTGATGGAGTATATTGAAGGAGTTCAGGTGACTTGGTAGAGTGAGGTTGTCTCTATTGCTCCTTTAGGGTGTCAAAAAATTTATCATTTCTTTCCTAATTTTTTTGATACTCCAGCTCCCTATAACACACTAAACAACTAGTAAACACCCCTATAATAACTGTATACATACCCTAATATACTCTATACATTACCCATAAAACTCTAAACAGCGTACTTATACAGCCCATAACTGATACAGTCCACTATACTGTATACAGTCTCCCTATAGATAACATCTCAAATACAAGCCCCCATAACTACAACAGTCCCCTATAATAATATATACATCCACCTTAAAACTATATATGCCAACATCATACAATATTACACAACCTCATAATAACTACTACATACAGTCCCCCTAAATAACAATAGAATACTCCCTCATAATAACTACATAAGTCCCCCCCTTAATAAACGTAATACAGTCCCCTAAACAACTTTATAAACAACCCCCCATAATAATATTACTGTCAAGGATAATAAACATTGTACTTCCCACATTCCAGCCGTCCCCAGTGTGCCTCCTCGCAGTGTTCAGCGGGAATCATGTGAACAAAGATGTTGGGCTCTTGCTACAGGCGCTCCGAGAATCGTAGCACTTTGACATCACACGCTGCAACGCTAGCGGCGGGCACTCCGTCTATTTTATACATCTATCGTGCCAGGCATAGGAGGGACTGCATTGTTCCCCGCTCTGCCATAAACAGATTAGGGAATGCGGATCGGCCAGGGAGCCGGAGGCCAAATAAACTGTTGGCGATCAGGCGTCATGCGAAATTGTGGAGGCCCCTTAGGTCAAAGGGTGGGGGCCCCGGACTCACAGCCCTGTGCCAGCGACCTCTAATCCGGCACGCAGTGTGTGGCAGAATCAATTGAAAAATCCATGGTGTATGTAGCCAATCCCTTAAGGCGCAGTCAAACAGTTTTGCCTAATTACATTACTGTTACCATTTGCATTTACAAAACACAGTGGTAAACTCGATTTTAATGCATTGCTTAATGTGTTGAAGTTTGCATTTGTTAACAATTGTTTAAAAAAAACACGCGCGTGTGTGTGTGAAAAAAAATGCAGTCTGAAAGTACCTCATTGGTTACAATGGGATCAGAGTGCAATGCAAGTCAAAAGCAACGCGAAAACGCGGTGAAAAAGCAAGTGTGAAAGGGCCTTAATATGGTGCCCATCTACTTGTGCTTTTTTTGCTTTTGCTATGTGACTTATTTTTGGATTTGGTGGCTTTGTACTGTATTTTAACTCTTCTACATAAATTAGTTAGCATAAAAGACATAGTAATTCCAGATGTTGAGCCGATAAAGATAGATGGAAACAATAAGATCTGGATAACTTGATAACTTTCTCAGTCCAGCGCATTGGAAAAGTGTAGTCCATCTCGTGACTCGAAGGCCCTTTCACACATTGCTTTTTCACGCACGTTTGTCTGTCGCGTGTTTTGTGTCACAGCACTTGCATTGCACTCTGACCCATTGTAACAATGGGTTTTTTGGGACTGCATTTTTTTTTCACGCACACACACGCAAACGTTTTTTTTAACCGCGCTGCGATTAATCTCGACATGCTTACTTTTGCAAGTCACGCACGTGCAAAAACTCATGACAGACGTCTATGTGCAGAGCATAAAAACGCATTTCATCTGTAACACTTGCAATGCAATGCACAGTGCAACGTTTTTCACCATCAATTGCCATAGAAAAGATAGATCCAGTCCTGAGTCCATTTGCATGAGTGCTTGAATTGCATGAAAAACGCGTCGTGAAAAACTGAGGGCAACTGAACAAACCTCTGACTGAAAACTGACTGCCTCTGATGCCAAAATGTCGTTCTTTTCACTGACCAACTCTGTTCGCACCCTGATCAACTTGCTTTAAGCTCTATTGAGGTCTGTTATACTTGTTATGGCTGAGGCGTGTTCTCATGTAGCACTTTGGTTGCATTTTTTCATTGCTTTTGATACGCAGCTTTTTGCATGTGCGTTTGAATCGTCAGTGCTTTTTTGAACGCATGCTTTATTGACTAATTGTTCCTTCATTTCAGAATAAGCAGTTTACCAATTCTTCTTGCAAATGCACCGATTGTTTTTTTTTCCTGCATGTGTGTCTGGTCCTGCAAGGGGTTATTAACAACCCCTTCGGGACTCAGCCCTTTTTGGCTTAAAGGGTATTCTCGTCGCGGCACTTACAGTCAAGTTTCACTTAGATCTGCCAATACATAAACTTCTTCAATTGATGTTATTAAAAAATGTTTCTGTGTGGAGATAACTTCTAATAAATGTAGTCATTCGTCGACTCTTCAGAACGATGAGGTGATTTTCCTCGGTTACGACCACGTATACTCTGGCAGCGTGCCAGACTTGGGCTATAGATCCTGCTGGGCCACCAGGATTCAGCGATCATCGCCACAGGAAAGCTGCGTGGACAGCAGTAACTCCCGACATTTCATATACAAAACCTTTTGTTTTTTGTGCAATCACTCCGGCAGAGGTGGCCTATCCGAGAAGCCATCTCGGTTGTAAGGGAAAAAATATACATTATATGAGAAATTATGCTCAACACGGAACATTTTTTTCATAACATCTATAATGAAAATGTTTATATATGGCAGATTTATCAAACTGAATGTGAATAGCCCAGACGGAATACCCCTTTAGGACGCGCCCCTTCTTTCAAAACTGACCTGTTGGTCACTAAGAGTGTTATGACTTTGGACGCTATGATATATCCCGGGGATTTTGAGATTTTCGTGACAACATTGATCAAATTAGTTTAAAAATTTGGCTATACATCTTTTATTTCGTTAGTTAAACAAAAACAAAATTTGGCAAAATTTAAAAAATCTTTATTTAACATCTAATCCTACTTTTGATGCAGATAGTCATACTCCCAACTAAATTCATAGACTTACATTTCCCCAATCGTCTGCTTTATGTTGGCGTGTTTTTTAAGATTCCACTATTTACTAGAGATGTCTGAGGCTCAGATTTTGGTATCATTTTATTTTTTGTAAAATACCATAACCATCTTTAGATGACCTGCTCAACTTGCTAATTGACATGAGAGCCTAAATAATAGTGAGACTCGTAAATGCCCATTGTGGAAACACACACCTCAAACGTATGAAAAAACCATTTTAGAAGTTTACTCCTCTTCTTTCACCTTTGATCTTTTTTTATGACATATAAGCATGGAATTCTATGGTTTGGTAAACCTATACAAAACAATGGACACTTAAATAATCATGATTAATATACAAACCATATGGTAGTAAAGTAATCTTAAGTTCAGGCTACAGGAGTGAGGATGTAAAGGAACAATTGAAGAGGCAAAAGTGCAACAGAGGTCCATTCTTTATAAGCAAAGCCGGATCAAGCTTGGTGAGGGCCCCTGGGCGCAAAATCTGGTGGGGGCCCATTGAATGTAATCCAGACAGGAAACAGCAATCGCTATATACTGCTTCAGAGCAATAACTATATACAGCAGCCCCCCAGTAATCACTATGTATAGCCCACCAATATTACTTATATATAGTCCCACAGCAATCCCTATATACATCCCCTTATAACTTTATATAGCCCCCTATAATAACTATATACAGACCCCTATAATAACTTTATACAACCCCTATAATAAATATACATAGGCCCCTATAATACATATATGCAGCCTCCCTATAAGGAAAGCCGATCTTCTAAGAATGCAAAGATCGCTGGTGTTTCCCCCATATAGGTCCCCAATGAGAACCGGCGCTTGGCATGTGCAATAAAATTGTATTTATTTACAACTTATTATATATAAAAACAATAAAATAACGAGACGCTTTTCGAATCCGGAATTGATTCTTCCTCAGTCGGGTATAGACATATTCATGTGTGGGTGGTATTTAAGCTGTGGACCAACTGTGTCGGTACCGGGTTGCCGCAGGAATAGTAATGGATTACAGAGTGGAATCCAATGTAGAAAGTACAGTTATGAATAGAATTAAGCATATATAAAACCACATTGTAAACATGAATCTAGAATCATATAAAAAAATAATATATATATATAATAGACATATATTATATATATATATATATATGATATATATATAACAAACAAAAATGGCAAAGCACACGCCTTCAGGAAAAAAAGGTTCGACGGGTGCATACCAATACTCTTACCCAAGAGTGTAGATATAGAAGCAAAAAAGTGGCAGCACTCCAAGGAATCGTGGAAAAATGTGAGGTTTATTCCATCTCTAGCAACGTTTCAGCTGTAATCAGGCTTGACAAAGGCTGAAACAGCTGAAACGTTGCTAGAGATGGATTAAACCTCACACTTTTTCCACGATTCTTGGAGTGCTGCCACTTTTTGCTTATATATATATATTATATCTAATATAATATATGCAATAAATACCTTATAAACACATGCATTACTGAAACTGTAATTTTCCATTCGGTATGGACGGTGTTTGCCTAAAAGACTACAGGGAAGATGGCCGATGGTGTGGAGAACTACAACTACGGAGGCCCATGCGCTGGAATAAGACGCTGTGGATACGGAAGCTGAAGGGGACCAAAAAGGAGAGGATGATCTAGATAGATGTCTAGATAGATATTGGAATAGTGGGGTCAAACGGAGGAGGGACTTATGTTTGGATGATCGGTGATAATTGAAAGTATGCAGTTCGACGTGTCTGTGATTGCTAAAAGACACGGTGACCAGAATACGTGGGTAAAAGAATGAATGGGAATGAAGGGTTTTGAGTTTATACATCCAAAAGATTTCCTTTCTCTTGAGTATTTCAAATCTATTGGAATATTCCTCCCCTACATGATCGATGGGTATGATGCTATAGGTGCGGCTATCTTTATGTTTTGATTCTATATGTCTATATTTTTGGTTGCCATGGTTAATGTTGAATTGGTGTTGATTTAATCTTAGATGAAGGGATTGGACCGTTCTGCCGATGTATTGTAGTCTGCACTGACATTCTATAAGGTAAATGATGCATTGTGACTGGCAATTCATATTGCTTTTAATATTGAATGTCTCCTTTGTGGAATTCGATTTAAAAGACGTCTTGTTATGTCTGATGACTTCACAGCAGAGGCATCTATTCTTATTGCATTTTGTGACCTTAGGGATGGTGATGTTATTTTCCGAGGTAGTTTTCTTTTTGTGTTGCTTCGGAATACTGGGAGCTAATTTCTGTTTTAGTGTTTTCGCTCTCCTATACGTAAATAGGGGATTTTTTGGGATGTTATTGACCAAATATGGATCACTTTGTAAAATATACCAGTGTTTCTTGATGATGGCCTCGATTTTTTTATAATCACTGTTAAATGCAGTGATGAACCTGATGTCATTGTCCTGTTTCTTAAAGTTCTTGGTTTCCCTTTCCATTTTGTTTCTTTCCATTCTTTGCAGGCAATCTATTTGGGAATATTGGCTGGCTTTGTGTTTGGGATGTTTTACAAGATCTGGTGGATACATTTTTTCTAGAAATCGGTTCTCAATAATAATTTTGGCTTGGTGTTCATAGGTTGGATTTTCAGTGCAGTTTTTTCTAACTCTAAGAAACTGGCTATATGGGATGTTCTTTAACCAGTTTTTATGATGGTTGCTCTGGAAGTTGAGATAACTGTTTATATCAACTGGCTTGAAGAATGTTTCTGTGATGATGCGTGTCCCCTTATGTTTAATCACCAGGTCTAGAAATTCAATTTCTGCCTTCTGAACATTAAGGGTAATTTGATGCCCCAATTGTTGTTGTTGATCTGACTGAAGATTTTATCTACAGATGATCGGTCTCCTTCCCAAATCAGAAATAGATCGTCGATGTATCTATAATATGATAACAAGATTTCCCATGTGACGATCTTTATGGGTGATGAAAATCTCTTTGAACACCCCCATAAAGAGGTTACCGTATGCTGGGGCAACACATGTGCCCATCGCCGTCCCTTTGACCTAATGATAGGTTTCCCCTTTGTACACATAGTAATTGTTTTGTAAGATGAATTGGAGGCATTGTAAAATAAACAGTTTCTGATCATGCAGTATGTCTATATCTTGTTCTAGGGTTTGTTTGATGCCTGCAAGTCCAATCCAATTTTACTATACAGAGCTGTCACATCCTGAGTGACTAGATGATAGTCCTGTTTCCATTGTATGTCCTATAATTTTTTAATCAGGTCCCCTGAGTCCTTAATATAACTAGGTAGATTTATTACATAGGGTGGTAGAAATAGGTCTATATAATGCGATAAATTGCTGGTAAGACTATTGACATTAGACACTATAGGTCTGCCCGGTGGTTTATTAAGGTTCCTGTGTACATTAAAAGTATGATGATAAAAGTAGGGTTTGCTTGGTTGATTAATGGAAATAAATTTCTTTTCTTTTTTGTTGAGATAGCCGTTCCTATATCCTCTTTTTATCAGATCATTAAAATTCTTAGTAATCGACGGAAATGGGTCATTTTTTATCTTTAGGTAATATTCTGGGTCTGAAAGTATATTCAACGCTTCCTCTTCGTAGTCCACTAGGTTTTGTATAACTCCCCCCCCCCCCCCCCCCTTATCAGCAGCTCTGATGATAATGTTTTCATTATGTTCTAGATTTTTTAGCGCTATTTGCTCAGTTTTATTGAGATTTTTTGGTTTATTGATGTGTCTCCTTGTTTGTTTTGGATTTTTAGTTTTGTTGTCTTGTCGTATATTATTTAATTCATGACCCTGGTTTTCTAGTGGATAAAAGGATGACGGTGGGTGAACTTCTTTGTGTACAAACTGATCAGTATACAAATTAATATCTTTAATGGTGGTTGCCATTGTGTTGTTCCTGGATTTTAGATCAAAATAGCGTTTGATAGTTAATTTTCTTTGTGAACTGGTGTAGATCCAAAAATAAATGAAATGAATTAGATTTATTGTTTGGGCAAAAAGATTTTTTTCGTTTTCTAAAAGACTGATCTCGTGTTTGCTGAGGTCATGGTCAGAGAGGTTAAATATTTTAATGGAGTTCTTATTCGATCCGTCGTGAATGATATCGTTCGTGTTTGTTGCTCTTTTGTTGTCCCTTTTTTCCCCCCCTCGTTTCTTTTTTCCTGTGGTTTTTTGGGTTACCGGAAATAATAAAGTGATGGGTTTCATCATGGTTTTTAAATTGTTCTGATGTGGGGGAGGGTGATCTAAAAAATTGCTCTGATCCACGGGGGGAATCTGATTTAATCTTCATAGGCTGCAAAAACAGCACTAGACATTTCTGGCTGTTGTGTGTATTGTCAATGATGATCAGGGTGTGGGAATTATTGGGTGATGTGGTATTATAAACAGTGATGTCGGATATATTGAAGAGTTCAGGTGACTTGGTAGGAGTGGAGGTTGTCTCTAATTGCTCCTTTAGTGGTGTCAAAAAATTTATCATTTCTTTCCCTAATTTTTTTGATACTCCAGCCTCCCTATAACAACTATATACAACTATAAACACCCCCTATAATAACTGTATACAATCCCCCTATAATAACTATATACATTCCCTCTATAATAACTCTAAACAGCCTCTATAACTATATACAGTCCCCCTATAACTGTATACAGTCCACTATAACTGTATACAGTCTCCCTATAATAACTATATACAGCCCCCTATAACTACAAACAGTCCCCCTATAATAACTATATACATTCCACCTCTAATAACTATATATGCCAACTATAATACAAATATACACACCTCTATAATAACTAACTACATACAGTCCCCCTATAATAACAATATACAGACTCCCTATAATAACTACATACAGTCCCCCTTTAATAACTACATACAGTCCCCCTATAACAACTTTATACAACCCCCCTATAATAAATATTTACTGTCATAGGATAATAATAACATTGTACTCACCTTCCAGCGTTCCCCGAAGTGTGCCATTCCTCGCAGTGTCAGCGTGGAAATCTGATGTGAACAAAGATGTTGGCGTCTTGCTACAGGCGGCTCCGAGACATCGTAGCACTTTGACATCACACGCTGCAACGCTAGCGGCAGGGCACTCCGTCTTTATTTACATCCTATCGTCTATGGCAGAGGAGGGAACTCATTGTTCCCTCGCTCTGCCATAAACAGATTTAGGGCACATCGCAGGATTCGGCCCGGGGAGCCCGGAGGCCAAATAAACTGTTGGCGATTCAGGCGGTCATGCGAAATTTGGTGGAGGCCCCTTTAAGGTCAAAGTGGTGGGGGCCCCGGGACTCACACCCTGTGCGCCCGCCTCATAATCCGGCAGCAGTGTGATGGCAGAATCAATTGAAAAATCATGGTGATTGTAGCAAATCTCTTAAGGCGCAGTCAAACAGTTTGCCTAATTACATTACTGTTAACATTTGCATTTACAAAACACAGTGTAAACTCGATTTTAATGCATGCATTAATGTGTTGAAGTTTGCATTTTGTTAACAATTTGTTTAAAAAAAACGCGCGTGTGTGTGTGAAAAAAAATGCAAGTCTGAAAAGACCCATTGGTTACAATGGATCAGAGTGCAATGCAAGTCAAAAGCACGCGCAGAAAACGCGCGTGAAAAACGCAAGTGTGAAAGGGGCCTTACTATGTGCCCATTCTTGTGCTTCTTTTTGCTTTTGCTATGTGACTTATTTTTGGAGTTTGGTGGTTTGTACTGTATTTTAACTCTTCTACATAAAAGTTATGTAGCATAAAAAGCACTAGTAATTCCAGATGTTGAGCCCAAGAAAAAAGTAAACAATGATCTGGATAACTTGATAACTTTCTCATGGCCAGGCGCATTGGAAATTGTAGTCCATCCAGTGACTCTAAGGCCCCTTTCACACTTGCGTTTTTCACGCACGTTTTCTGCGCGTGCTTTTGTTGCACAGAACTTGCATTGCACTCTGACCCATTGTAACAATGGGTTTTTTAGGACTTGCATTTTTTTTCACGCACACACGCACGTTTTTTTTAACGCGCGTTTAAATCTCGACATGCTCTACTTTTGCAAGTCACGCACGTGAAAAATTCACCACACAAGTCTATGGAGATGCATAAAAACGCATTTCACTCTGAGACACTTGCAAGTGCAATGCAAGTGCAATGCGTTTTTCACTCATCAATTGCCATAGAAAAGATAGATCACAGTCCTGAGTCCATTTGCATGAGTGCATTGAAATTGCATTGAAAACGCGCGTGAAAAACTGAGGCACTGAACAAACTCTGACTGAAAACTGATTGCACTCTGATGCAAAATGTGCGTTTTTCACTGACCAAACCCTGTTCGCACCCTGATCAAACTCTGCTTTAAGGCCTATTGAGGTCTTGTTATACTTGTTATGGCTGAGGGCGTGTTCTCATGTAGCACTTTGGTTGCATTTTCATTGCTTTTTGATCGCATGCGTTTTGCATGTGCGTTTGAATCGCATGCTTTTTTGAACGCATGCTTTATTTTACTCATTTGTTCCTTATTTCAAATAGCTGTTTAGCCAATATCTTATTGCAAATGCACCGATTTGTTTTTTTTTTCCTGCATGTGTCTGGTCCTGCAAGGGTGTTATTAACCCCTTCGGGACTCAGCCTCTTTTGGCCTTAAAGGGGTATTCTCGTCTGGGCACTTACATTCAGTTTCACTAATCTGCCATACATAAACATTTCTTCAATTGGATGTTATTAAAAAAATGTTTCTGTGTGGAGATAACTTCTCATAAATGTAGTCATTCTGTCCCTTAGAAACGAGATGGCTTCCTCGGTTACGACCACGTCATACTCTGGCAGCGGTGGCCAGACTTGGGCTATAGAGTCCTGCTGGGCCACCAGGATTCAGCGATCATCGCCACAGGAAAGCTGTGGGACATGCAGTAACTCCCGGACATTTCAATACAAAACCTTTTTGTTTCTTGTGCAATCACTCCGGCAGAGGTGGCCGTATCCGAGGAAGCCATCTGTTTGTAAGGGACAAAATGACTACATTTATGAGAAATTATCTTCACACAGGAACATTTTTTTCATAACATCTAATTAAGAATGTTTATATATGGCAGATTTATCAAACTGATGTGAATGCCCAGACGAGAATACCCCTTTAGGACGCGGCCCATTCTTCAAATCTGACCTGTGTCACTATAAGTGGTTATAAGCTTTGGAACGCATGAGATATCCAGGGGATTTGAGATTTTCTCGTGACCATTGTACTTCAAATTAGTTTAAAAATTTGGAGAAATCTTTTGCGTTTAGTTATAAAAAAAACAAAATTTGGCAAAAATTTTGAAAAATTCTTTATTTTCAACATTCTAAATTCTCTACTTTTGATGCAGATAGTCATAGCTCCCAAATAAATTCATAACTTACATTTCCCAAATGTCTGCTTTATGTTGGCAGGTTTTTTAAGATTCCACATATTTTACTAGAATGTTATGAGGCTCAGAATTTTGGTATCATTTTCACATTTTTTGTAAAATCACACTAACCATATTAGATGGACCTGCTCAACTTCTAATTGACACTGAGAGGCCTAAATAATAGTGAGACTCGTAAATTACCCATGTGGAAACAAACACACCTCAACGTAAGAAAAACCCTTTTTAAGAAGTTTGTTACTCTTTAAGTGTTTTATGTGTTTAAACAAATGGAGGTGCAGTCTGCAAATTGTACTATTTTTTCACAATACAACCCATTTGGGTGAAAATTAAACATTTACAATGGATTAAATGAATAAAGGCTCCACAAAGTTTGTTACCCAATCTCTCCCGAGTACAGTGATACCCCATATGTGGTGGTAACCTGCTGTTTGGGCACACGGCCGGGCATAGAAGGGAAGGAAGCGCCATGCAGATCAGTTTTGCTATGTCACATTGTACAAGCTATAATTTTTTTCTTTTTTTTAATGTGGACCTATAGACCTATTACTTTTGCCACATGAGACACTTTCTGTACGTAATTTGGGGGAATCTATAGGCTAATTGGTGAGATTTTATTAACTCTTTGATGGTGGAGGAAATGACAAACATCACTTTTCAAGAAGATTTTTATGGGGTTTTTTTTGGCCGTTTACCATACCATAAAAATAGTATATTATTTTTATTCCATGGGTCGCCACGATTACAAAAAGACCTCATTTATATAGATTTTTATTTTTTCCTTCTTTTTTACTGAATAAAAAGTAATTTGGCAAAAATGTTGTTATTTTAGCAGCACCGTCTTTCATATGCATAACTTTTTATTTTTTCGCCTCACAAATCTGTTAATATGGTTTATTTTTTGCAAGAAGGATTGTTCTTTTTAGTGGTCTTATTTAGATTGCATAACATTTTTTAAATCACTTTTTAGAGACATTATTATAGGGTATAATTGAAAATGATCTTTTTTACGGGGTTCACTGTGGGATCTAATAACGATTCTGTTTTTTTATGCAGATTGTTACGGATGCAGGGATACCAAATATGGTGGGGTTTTGTGTATTTTATTCAATTGTACTGAATAAAAACCCAATTTGGAGAAAATCTTGTTCATTTTAGCATCACCATATTTTCATATGCATAACTTTTTTATTTTCGGCTGACAAATCTGGTTAGGGCTTATTTTTGGCAAAACAGTTGTTCTTTTAGTGGGCTTATTGTTGTAGTGCATAACTTTTTAATTACTTTTTAGGCATTTTTTATAGGGTATTAATTAAAATGATCTTTTTTTCGGCATTTTTGCGTTTTTTTTCTTACGGCGTTTAACGTGCGGGTCCAGTAACGATTCTGTTTTTATACAGATTGTTACGGATGCGGGCAAACCAATATGCAGGGTTTTTTTTGGGTTTTTGGGTTTTTATACTTTATTAAGTGTTTTTTATAGGAAAGTGACATTTTAGGGGCTTATATTTTAATGCATTTATTTTTTATTTATTCTAATGTATTAACTTTAGTGTTTTTGACTTTTTTTTAATTATACATACTTGAACTTGAACCAGTGATGCTCTGATCACTGGTTCAAGTTCAATACACTGCTCTACAATACTATTTTATTGTAGAGCAGTATAAACTGTCTGAGCAAGCTAGCGCATGCTCAGACAGTTTACAGTCAGACCCGGAAGGGGTCTGACTGCCAGGGAGACCAGACAGCAACGGGGCACATGCCAGTCCTCGGAGCTGCCCAGAAGAGGATCGGATCCCCTGGTAAGCGGCACGGGGTATCCGATCCACAGCGCAAACACCCTTACACGCCGCGGTCATGCTTGACCGCGGCATGTAAGGGGTTAACACCCACGATCGGAGCCGGCTCCGATCGCGGGTGTTAGCGCAGGCTGTCAGCTGTACTAGACAGCTGACAGACGCTGCTTCTGGTACCGGCTCCGTTCGTGAGCCGGTGCCAGAAGCAGGACGTTATAGAACGTCCCTGTGCGCTAAGTCTCTAGCCCCGGGGACGTACTATAACGTCCTGGTGCGCCTAGGGGTTAAAGGAGAAGTGTGTTATTTTTTGCTACGCTGACTACGCTGACTTAATCAGTTTTACCTTCCAAAACGTTTTGATGTCCGCCATGCATCCTTTATTTTTTTGGTGGCGTTGCAATTGTTATGTAAAAGGCGTCAAGGAGAATTCTGAAGGTATTTATTTTCCCCTACTGAATTTGTTTGCAATGTTTTTCATAATGTGATATTTGTACCAACCATTGTGTAAATGTAAGTTTTAGACTCTTTACCAGTTTTTATTTTTATTTAGAAAAAGCGGTTGCAGTGTCTGCAGCCCAAACGCTTATTGATTCCCCCTCTGCTCCAGATAAGGGATACACATGGACATTTCTGTAAATTATTTGCGGAGCTTCGAAGGTAATTTTTTAAAATTGTAATTGTGCCCTGTTTTTTCAATAAATCTTAAGTAGAGATGAGCGAGCACTAAAATGCTCGGGTGCTCGTTATTCGATACGAGCTTTTCCCGATGCTCGGGTGCTCGTATCGAATAACGAACCCCATTAAAGTCAATGGGAGACCCGAGCATTTTTTTAGTAAAAGAGAACATTAAAAGAACAGTGCATAATAAAATATCCCATATGTTTACTGATATTTTGCTTGTTAGAACACATTGAAATAACACTATTCTTCACTGGGAGCAAGGGAGGTGACATCACGCAGGGGGTGTGCAAAATTAGATGTCCGGTGTTACGGACTGCTAATTATGCACACCCCTGCACATACCACTCCTATGCTGGGAGCATAGGAGAAGGAGGTGACTTCACGCAGAGCACGTGCATAATCAGATGTCCAACGCTCCTTTTATAGGTAATCCAGGCGTGTCAAGATTAAAGAAGACTACCGCCAGGAGCGCAGGGATGAAGAGGAGCGCAGGTGAGTAATTTTAGTTTGTTTTTTTGTGAAACTAAGGCTGCATTCACACTGCCGCAAGGGGGGCGTATATACGGCCAACGTATATATGGCCGATATACGTCCCCCATAGACGGCAATGGGCGCACGGCACCCTACGGGAGCGGTACAGTGCAGTACACGTGCGGCACCGTACCACTCCGTACCCCGGAAAAAGATAGGACATGTCTTATCTTTCTCTGTAGTAAGGCGCCGTGCGCCATGTGTTCCTATGGAGAGGGGCGGGGGTGACCTGCGCTCACTTCCTCCTCCTCTCCCCGTGCGCTGCCGTTGCCCGCCGTGGGTACGGTATGGCGGGCAATGGCAGTGTGAATGTAGCTTTAGTGGTTGTTTTCCTATAACCTAGCACCAGTTAGGAGGTGCAGGGGAGTATTTGCAAAGAAGAATAATACCAGTCACAGCCAATAGGAAACCTACAGAACTGTGTCTGATAAAAAATTACATGGCCACAATGGCCTCTTTACTCAGTTAATCATGAGGTTTCCCCACTCACAGATATAAAAATCTAATGACCATATTATATCACATTTCTGAGAGTGATCGCTAAAACTGATCATACACATTAATATTAGCTGACCCAGGGGGAAAGGGGTCACTGGTTATTACTACAGCCTTGCAGCGCTGGGGTCCTGGGTTCAAGTCCCATCCAGGTCAACATCTGCAAAGAGTTTGTATGTTCTGTCTGTGTTTGCGTGGGTTTCCTCTGGGTCCTCTGGTTTCCTCCCACACTCCAAAAGATACTGGTAGGTTGATTAGATTGTGAGCCCCATTGGGGACATGGACTGATTTGGCAAAACTCTGTGCAGCGCTGTGTAATCTGTGTGTGCGCTATATAAATACAAGAATTAGTAATTAATTATTTAAAAAAAAATGATAAAGAGTACATGGTCTATTTCCAAAAAATTCCACTGACTTAATGGCTAGAAAATATCACATATCTGATAAAGTCCCTGCTCCTAATCACATGAGGTAAGAAGTAGAGATGAGCGAGCACTAAAATGCTCGGGTGCTCGTTATTCGATACGAGCTTTTCCCGATGCTCGAGTGCTCGTCTCGAATAACGAGCCCCATTGAAATCAATGGGAGACCCGAGCATTTTTTTAGTAAAACAGAACAGTAAAAGAACAGTGCATAATAAAATATTCCAGATGTTTACTGATGTTTTCCTTGTAAGAACACATTGAGAGAACACTATTCTTCACATTGCAGGTGTTAGCGCGTGTCTCCCGATAGGTTCGGAGATACGCGCGCACAGCAGCAAAGTGAAGAATAGTATAAAAACAGTGAATACAGGACCATTTAAGTGCAGAACACATTGAAAGAACAATATTCTTCACATTCCAGATGTTCCGAACATCTCCTAACTTAGCGGGAGACACGTGCGAACACCTGCAAAGTGAAGAATAGTGTTATTTCAATGTGTTCTTACAAGGAAAACATCTGGAATATTTTATTATGTAATAAAAATACTGTTCTTCACTTAATTTAATGCTCGAGCCAGCGAGATACTCGTCTGAGTAACGAGCCGGGCCGGGTATGCTAATACTCGACCGAGCAATATACTGGGACGAGTATACTCGCTCATCTCTAGTAAGAAGCGATGACCAAAGCAGTACATACACATTGGACGTGTATCTGCCAACCCAGCGGAAGAGAGAACAAGATTTTCTATAAGAATCCATTAACTCTGTGGAATCTGTGGAATAGCCTGCCTCAGGCGCTGGTCACAGCAGGGACAGCAGAGAGCTTCAAGAAGGGTCTAGATGCCTTTTTTACGCCCTTCCCCGAGGTTTAGTGTTGAGGGCATAGCTTCTTGCTAAGAGATACGCCGCTCCATTGCCCAAGCTCAGACAATCCCAGTGTGCAAGAATATGTGTTATTTAAATGTGTTCTGTCTGTCTGGCTGGCTGGCTGCCCTAACTTTTGTGTTTTCACTTTGTAGACACATTAACGTTAACATTCTTTCGTTCACATTGCAGGTGTTAGCCGGGTCGTTCTACCGATAGGTCGGAGATACGCGGCGCACAGCCGCAAAGTGGGAACGAATAGATTAAAAAAACAGTGAAACAGCACGACATTAGGTGAGCAGCCACTTGAAAGTAACACACTATCTTCCCACATTCCAGAATTCCGCAACATCTCCTAACCTGTTAAAAAAACAACCACGCGGGAGACACGCGCGCACACCTGGAAAGTGAAGACTATGTTTTCATTTCTAATGTGTTACTTGACCAAGACCTCGAGGAAGACTCTCGGGTTATTTTATTATTGTAATAAAAATATGGCTGTTTACTTCACGTAACCTTAATTTAATTCCATTCGATCACCGATAGGTTCGGAGATACGCGCGCACAGCTGCAAAGTGAAGAATAGTGTTATTTAAATGTGTTCTGCCCTTAAATGTTTGTGTTTTCACTGTTTTTAATGTTTTAATTCTATTCTTCACATTGCAGGTGTGAGGACACATTGAAAGAACACTATTCTTCACATTCCAGATTTTCCGAACATCTCCTAACTTAGCGGGAGACACGCGCGAACACCTGGAAAGTGAAGAATAGTGTTATTTCAATGTGTTCTTACAAAAGATCAGGAGACATCTGGGTTATTTTATTATGTAATAAAAATACTGTTCTTCACTTAATTTAATGCTCGATCGCGAGCAGGGGAAATACTCGTCCGAGTAATGAGCCGGTCCAAGTATGCACAACCTAAATAACAGTGCATGGTTCATATGTTATATAGAATTTATTTCACCTAATATCCCTTCCTCATCCAATACCATCCCTTCCTTGCCGTTGAACTGAGCGACGAGTAATACAGTAAAACTATAAGCTTGACTATGAACTCTGGAATAAATGATATCTGGTGTAACAGAGATTCGCAATGCCCTGGAGACACGCGCCAAACAAAAAAAGACGAGCGGGTTGGCAGAGTGCTAGGAGCACTAACTGGGGGCGGGGAGTGCCATTTAGTCCGGAGCTCTGTGAGGCCTACTACCACGCTCCCCAGAAGCCCTGCCCAATTGATTCTGTAAAAATGAAAAAAAAAATTAGGTGTTAAAGCAGTTTGGGGATGGAGGCAGGATGAGAACTCCACATCGGAACAAACTACTTCAGAAAAGTGGAATTTGCTTTAATTGTATGTGATAAACTATCGAAGATCTAAGAATATGAGCTTACTCCTTGCGGACCTAATGAATCTCACTTGAAGGATATATCGGGGGAGATCTGGCAGGATGACAGTCGGATCCCTCATAGAGGGTTGGGAGTAGTTCTCCCCTTTAGGATTAACAGAAGGGGGGGGGCTCTGGCGGTTATATAAAAAGCTGAGAGTGGTGGGCAGTGCATACCGAGCGCCGGTCTCCACTTGTGAACTATCCTATACCTCTTCTACGTCTTGTCAACCCGACGCGGAGAGTAAATACAAGATGTATCCTTGAGATTCCATTGGCTGCAGAGATCCTGATTATACATAAATCACATCTCATGTAATATGTCGCACAAGACGACATAAACAATCTATACCTCATCTAAAATCATTTCACTCCTGCGCGATGATGCCAGATAGGAACTCCTTCAGGGCAGAAAACAATCTTGTTGGGCTAAAGAATCTCAAGAGTCTTATATATGTGCCTTAACAAGATCTACCAAAATCTCCCATACCTCATCTTACCTCCCGAGACCAGAGAAATATTGTGCAACAAGTAATGATGCACAGTACAGGCTGGATACACACAGTAATGTCACAGTACAGGGATATACACACAGTGATGTCACCGTACATGGTATCTTACACACAGTGAGTCACACAGTACAGGGCATGATACACCAGTGATGTCACAGTATAGAAGGATTAAACACACAGCTGATTGTGTCACAGTACAGATAATAGAAAGAATACACAACATTTGAGTGTCACAGTACATGGATAAACACACAGTGATGGCACAGTACAGGGATGATACACACAGTGATGTCAACAGTTTAGCGAAATATACACACAGTGATGTCACAGTACAGAAATAATACACACAGTGATGTCACAGTACAGCGAATAATACCCCACAGTGATGTCACAGTACGGGATGATACACACAGTGATGCCACAGTACAGAGATAATAACACAGTGCATGTCACAGTCAGAGAATACAACAGCTGATGTCACAGTACAGAGGATTAATATCAACAGACCGATGTACAGTACAGGATTAATACAAACACAGTGCTGTCACGAGTACAGGATACTACACACACAGTGATGTCACAGTACAGAGATAAACACACAGTGTGTCACAGTATAGATATAATACACGCCGTAAGATGTCACAGTCACAGAGATTAATACAACAGTGATGTCACATTACAGCGGAGGATAACACTAAGTTACTGTCACAGTACAGGATAATCACAAAGTGAATGTCACAGTCCATGCGATAATACACACAGTTAGATGATGTCACAGTACAGGGATGATACACACAGTGATAGTACAGTATAGAGCATAAACACCAGTGATGGTCACAGTACAGAAATAATACACACAGTGCATGTCTACAGTACATGGATAATACACACAGTGATGCTCACAGTACAGCGCGTAGATACACACAGGAGTTGAGTCACATGATGAGCTATACACACAGTTGATGTCACAGTACAGTAAATAATACACACAGTGATGTCACAGTACATGGGAATAATACTACACACAGTGATGTACAAGTCAGGGATAGATACACACCAGTTGAGATCGACAGCGTAGTACAGAGATAATACACACAGCTGATGCCACAGTCCGAGAATACACACAGTGATGTCCCAGTACAGGATAAATTCACACTAGCGAGTCACAGTACAGGGATAATACTACACAAGTGATTGATCACAGTAAAGGGATAATACACACACAGTGATGTCACAGTACAGAGATAATATCACACAGTGAATAGTCACAGGATAGCAAAATACACGACAGTGATGTCACAGATACAGAGATTAATACAACAGTGATTGTACACAGTAAGGGATTAAGACACACAGTTAAATGTCACAGTAAAGGGATTAATATACACAGTGATGTCACAGTACAGGATATAACCCAGTGATGTACAGTACTAAAGATTAATACACACAGGATATTCACAGTACAGCGGATAATACACACAGTGATTAGTCCACAGTACAGAGGATAATACCACACAGCTGATATCACATGTACAGCGAGATAATACACACAGTGATGTAACAGTACAGGGATAATACACCACAGTGATGTCACAGTACAGCGCGTAAGACACACCAGATGATGTACAGACAGAATGATAATACACACAGTGATGCTCACAGTACGGGGATAATACACACAGTGATGCTCACAGTACAGAGGATAATACAACAGTGCAATCACAGTACAGGGATAAATTACACACAGGATGTCACAGTACAGGGCATAACGACACACAGTGATGTCCACAGTACAGAGAATTAATTACACACAGTGATGTCACAGTACAGCGGGATGATCCCACACAGATGATGTCCAGTCACAGCGAAGATAATACCACTTGAATCGACACAGTACAGAGAATAATACACACAGTGATTTGTCACAGTACAAGGGATAATACACATAGTGATGTAACAGTACAGGATAATACACAAGTGATTGTCACAGGTACAGAGATTAATACACACAGATGATGTTCACAGGTAAGGGATAATACAATAGTGATGTCACAGTACAGGGATAATACACACAGTGATGTACGTACAGGTGAGTCTAAAAAAACACAGTGAGTCACAGTACAGGAATAATACACACAGTGATATCAAAGTACAGGGATAATACACACAGTGATGTCACAGCTACTAGGGATAAGAAACAACGTCAATGGCACAGTACATGAATAATACACCCAGTCGATGTCACAGTACAGGATGATACACACAGCTGAATAGTCACCAGTCAAGGGATAATACACACTGTGATGACACAGTCAAAGGATAATACACAGTGATGTCACCGCTACAGAGATAATACACACAGTGATGTCACAGAAAACAGGCGAATCATCACAAGCGATGTCACTAGTAACAGGTATAATACAAACAGTGATGTCACAGTACAGAGAGAATACAACAGTGAAGTCAGTTAGGGATTAATCACACAGCGATGTCCGAGTACAGGAGAAGACCACACAGTGATGTCACAGTATAGATATACTACACGCAGTGATGTCCACAGTACAGAGATAATACACACAAGTGGGATGTCACAGTACAGGAGATAATACACACATGTGATGTCACAGTCAGAGAGCAATACAAACAGTGATACGTCAGTACAGGGAGAATACACACAGTGATGTCACAGTAAAGGGATTAATACACACACAGTGAGGTCACCAGTAACAGAGATAATACACACAGATGATGTAACAGTAAGATATAAATACACGCATGATGTCACAGTACAGACGGGATAATACACACAGTGATGTCACAGTACAGAAGGCGATAATACACACAGTAATGATCACAGTACAGGGATAATATACACAGTGATCGTAAAGTACAGAAATACACACAGGCAGTGTCCACAGTACAAAGATAATAACACACAGTGAATCACAGTAAAAGCGGATAATACCACACAGTCGATGTAACAGTACAGAGATATACACACAGTGATATAACGTCCTAGGGATAATACACACAATGATAGTAACAGTACAGGGATAATTACACACAGTGAGTCGACAGTACAGGGATTAATACACACAGTAGATGTCCACAGTACATGGATAATACACACAGTGATGTCACAGTACAGGAGAATGATACACCAGTGAATGTCACAGTATAGAGATAAGACCACGTTGATGTCACAGTACAGAAATAATACACACAGGGAGTCACAGTACATGGATTATACACACAGTGACTGCAAGACAGGGATGATACGACACAGCTGAAGTGTCACAGTTATAGAGATAATACACACAGTGATGTCACAGTACAGAAAATGAACCACACAGCTGATTCACCGTACTAGGTAATAATACACACAGTGATGTCACAGTCCAGGGCTTGTACACACAGTGATACAAAATGATGACACGAGACAGCAGATAGTACACACCAGTTGATGTCACAACAGGTACTAGAGAATACACACGTGATGGGGCACAGTAAGGTCGATAATTCACACAGCGAGGTTGTCACGAGCTTACTGGGATACTCCAACCGTGAATCGTCACCGTCAGGGGCCCTACCCACACACGAGTGCTGTCACGAGCTACAGAGATATCGAGCAGGGGAAATACTCGTCCGAGTAATGAGCCGGTCCAAGTATGCTAATACTCGACCGAGCAGTATACTCGGACGAGTATACTCGCTCATCTCTAATCTTAAGCAAAAACTTTTCTATTAATATAGGTATCCTCACAAATTCAAGTCATTTTGTCAGCTGAATGTCATTTAGTTTGACATTTTACTGCAGTTGTGTATTTCTGATTTAACAAAGCAAGAAACTGTTATGCGCTGGCCAATTTCATGGAACATTTATTAGTAACTTTTTTTTAAAATATATTCTTAGTTTGTTTACATTTATCATTATTTCTGTTTTTAAAATACAAAGTTTTTAAAAAGTTTTAACATTTTTTTTCTCCGGTTCCATAATAAAAGGAAAGAAAGCCGGGGCACATCCGAATAAAAAATGCAATCTTTTTTATTTACTAGTCATATAAAAACGCACAGCAAGTGTGCATGGCCGGTGTAGGCATAAAACACCTACGTGTTTCGGCTTAATTGTTTCATGGTATGAAACAAATGGCATTACACACACATCTTAAAACAAAGCGATACACCTGACCAATTAGCAATGGTATACAGCATATGCGATTGCTGAAGTAAACGGTTAGTAGGCTAAACAAAAAGGTATTGTTTCTTGTGAGCTTGTAAAAGTACATAACATCAACATATGGCTTTATATTAGAGATGAGCGAGCACTAAAATGCTCGGGTACTTGTTATTCGAGACGAACTTTTCCCGATGCTCGAGTGCTCGTCTCGAATAACGAGCCCCAACGGCGGGAGCTGCCATTTTCTCGAGCGGGCGAAGTATTCGTCCGAACAACGAGCAGTTTCGAGTACGCTAATGCTCGACCGAGCATCTAGCTCGGACGAGTATGTTCGCTCATCTCTAGTCATGGGCACTGATCCTTCATTTTTCAAATTCATGCCGTTTGGATATCTGGAAATCCAATGCTGGAATCCAAAAGGCTTCTCTCCTTAGGAGAACTTTCCTCCAGTCCCCTCCCCTAGTTGGGCAATTAACTATTTCTATGCCAAAGAAACGTAATGAAGAAGTATCTTTGTTATGGAGCTCTATGAAAAGTCTAGCTGTGCCTGATGCATTACCATCACCATGGTTTATGCCTGTAAGATGTTGGGCAATGTGAGTTTTTAACTTTTGTACGGTGCAACCGACATATATCTTGGCACAATGTGTACAGTGAATAATATATACCCCATGATAGGTGTCACAATTGATAAATGTGTTGATACTGTTAATTTTGCTATCATTAGTTTTGAACTCCAATGTTTTGTTATCCGCAAATATGCAGACATTACACCTTGAAATGCCGCACTTAAAAAACCCTTTTACAGATAGCCAGGTACTTTGTATTCGATCATTCTCGTTCTTCGGGTTTTTTTTGGGTTAAATAACACATAGGAGGGATAAAATACTTGGCCTAATTTTGTTACCACTGTCGTTGGCATACGGACAACCTGAATGGATCCATATTGGGATTCATCATGACCTCAAAAAAGAAGCATCCTGATAAGTACTGGTATTTATTGTTTGAATTTCTAATTTTTTTGAATTGAACTGTGTCCCTAATCGTAGGGACATTATCCAGCAATGTTAAAGATTTTCCTGTTTGTTTTCTCTTAGTAATATAGATCATTAGGTGTCTTTCTTTACCGTTGCATTCATAATTAAAGATGACTGGGGATAACCTCGTTTTTTCTTCTTAATTTGATTTCAATAATATAGTCCATTGTTTCTCAATAAAACTCAGGTATGTAGTCAGAACCAAATCCAGCTAGCATGGAGAATTCGAACAAAATTAATGGGAACTGGTCAGTCGTACAATGGGTGTGGGAAGTAAGGGGTGAACCAAACAGATGCTAAGCACAATCAGCCCCAGAAGAAGCTAGAAGGTGCGACAAACGCACGGTCGGGTAGTGACAATTAGTATAGACTCCTCACCTCTGTGCACTTTCACATTGCACATTATATCTCGTTTTTAGTATGTGAGTAGAATTCAATAATAAACTATGAATTTGGTCTACTGAACTGTCCTCACTATGTCCACATTCTTTTCTTCTTTCTCTCTGCTTCCTCCGTATCTTCAGTGGGACGATAGCTGACCCTAGGAGTAGATCTTACGAGGACTAGAAATACAACGTTGAGGTGCAGGCGATTTTCGGTGTGGTCTGAGATGTTGTGTGTGAGCCATTAAATCTTTCTTTCCGTCGGACGTGTAGCTTGCACACTGTACGTAGGCAACACAAGTCAGCTCCTGATGAATTATTAGGCCAGAAGAGGGGAAGAGATAAGACAGCCCGATCATGACCAAATATTTGGATTACAACTCAAGCGCGATGACAAAGGGCTTCTCCGGTCCAACCTACCTATCTACACACATTAATAATTTCCTTTAACAAAACCTTTGGATTGTTTTTCAATAGCACAGGGTCTGACAGTCCGCCAGTTTTTTTCTTTTTGTATTTTAACGACGTTTCTTCTTTTTTCGAATAAGATAACTCACTCAACTCCAACAACGTCCCCAATCAGGGCGTCAAAAATCGTCCCCTCCGTGTCATCTCCTCCATCTTTTCCCATCAGGCGGGGTCATTCTGGTTTCTTTCCCTTCACCGTACTTTTGCTCAAAAATAGCCAGTATTATAATCCAAACGAGTCTTCACTTACATCCTCCCTTCTGCTTTCTATATATTGATTTCTTGGATGATCTGCGTGGCTCGTACTTGCTTGCAAGTGCAAGTCTACTAACTAGAAGCCAATTCTGAGCAATTTGTGAGTGAACTTCTTCGCGACCGCGAATCCCGCCACGAGTTCCCTTTTCCGTCCAGGCCTCTTCCCTCCCGCCCCGGGGCCGAATCCCGCAGTGCCTGCCTTAATCGTGTCTATGCAGAGTGCAGCGACCGAACAACTGTTAATATACCATTAATATGGGGGGTCATTATTCGAGACGAGCACTCGAGCATCGGGAAAAGTTTGTCTCGAATAACGAGTACCCGAGCATTTTAGCGCTCGCTAATCTCTAGTGATGACAATATTTTGATTGATATAGGATATTTATTTAATGTCCAAAAAGCAAGTACTAATAGAAGGTGTCTCAAAGTAAATTTTAAATTAATGTTGTTGTCATTAATGTATCTTATGAAATTGTGGATAAAATTTGTATCGCCCTGCCACACTAATAGAATATCATCCACATATCTGCCGTAGAACAAAATGTTGGAAAAAAAAAAAGATTATCCATGGAAAAAATCATACTCTATTCCCACCATGCTACAAATAATATGGCCAAGGAGAGAGAAAATTTTGATATTCCCCACTCTTAAATTATCGCTATCCAAGGACTGCAGCAAATTTAAAGTAACCTGGGATTGAAAATCTTTCCCACTAAATTCATTAGGTATGTGTTATGTTAACAAATTTATTAGAGATCTCACCATAAGAAAATACTTTTTTAACTGTGATGATAAGGATTAGAGATGAGCGAACATGCTCGCCCGAGCTTGATGCTCGGTCGAGCATTAGCGTACTCGAAACTGCTCGTTGCTCGGACGAATACTTCGCCCGCTCGAGAAAATGGCAGCTCCCGCCGTTTTGCTTTTTGGCGGCCAGAAACAGAGCCAATCACAAGCCAGGAGACTCTGCACTCCACCCAGCATGACGTGGTACCCTTACACGTCGATAGCAGTGGTTGGCTGGCCAGATCAGGTGACCCTGGGATAGACTAGCCGCTGCCCGCGCTGCTCGGATCATTCTGTGTCTGGATGCCGCTAGGGAGAGAGCTGCTGCTGGTCAGGGAAAGCGTTAGGGTGTTCTATTAGCTTACTGTTAGGCAGGAGTGATTCTCCAAGAACCCAACAGCCCTTCTTAGGGCTACAATAACGTTCTACGTTTTTTTTTATTTGCAGCTAGTACCATATTGTGAGGAATTTGCAGGGGGACTTGCTACCGTTGTGTTTAGCTCTTAGTGACACACATATCCACCTCAAACACCAAAGTGGGAAAATTTATTAGGGGTTTGATTTCAATTAGGCACAGTCTGCCATTTACTTTTTATTTTACGTTTATTTTTTTAATAACTCAGTGTCATCTCATCTGGCATAGTAGTGTGCTTTCATACTTGGCTAGAAAATCACCATTAAACATAAAGAAATTGTTGTTCAGTAAAAATTCAATGGCAGTTATGAGAAACAACTGCAATTTTTTTCAAAGCTGCTACATTTATGTATATGGTATTGAATAGCAGATTTGGCAGCACTATGTGGGATGCAAGAATATAGGTTCACAACATCACATGTAACAAAAGAAAATGAATTGTGCCATTTAAAGTTTCCAAACATCCTCAATACATCTGAACCATCCCTTAAAAATCTCGGGGTTCTAAGAACCGTGGCTGTAGGTGGCAGTCAACCCAAGAACTCAACCGTTCGTTCAGTGATCTGATCCCGGATATGGTGGGATGTAAAGGACGCGGGAAAACATTTTTATGGGTGTTAGGGAGACCATGAAAGATGGGAATGCTCGGTTTGTCAAAGACCAGATTTTTGGCATTTTTTTTAAAAAAAAGCCCATCTTTAATAAGTTGGTTTAATGTACTCTTAATAGATGTGGTGGGGTCCATAGTCAATTTACAATGTGTGTTAGAATCAAACAAAATATTGTAAGCCAAGTGTAGATATAAAACTGAGTCCAACACTACGACTGACCCCCCTTTGTCTGATTTACGGACCACTAGATTATCATAATTTTTAAGTGTATGCATGGCTCTGAATTGTGTTTCATTGAAATTACTATTAGTTGCTGTATCGGAAGAGCTAACAGTATTATTCAATGTATGAAGTTCTTTTTCTACCAACATTTTAAAAGAATCTAGTGAAGTGACCCTGGTCTTGATTGGATAAAAAGTATCATTAGGCATAGTGAAATTAACATCAGTACAATCTACTAATGAAATATTTTGACATTCTTGTAATTCATGCAAGCTAAGAAAGGCATTTTGTTCTTGAAATGTCAGATCAGTAAATTCATTGTGCATTCTCGATTTCGTAGTTAATGATGGTAATGGTGAATCCCAGTTGTCTGTATAGAAGTGTCTTTTGACTGTGATGGACCTAACAAAACGATTGATATCCAATAAAGTGTGAAGAATATCAAAGTTTTTTGTTGGAAGAAAATTTAAGCCCTTTGTTAGGACTGACAATTGATGATCAGATAGGATACTGGGTGACAAAGCTATAACATTATCATATGGATTGTGGTTAGTGTCCTGATTTAAGCAATTTATTTAAAGAAGGGGGGAAAGTCAATAAACACAATAACACATCCCAAATACAATAATGATGTAAAAAAAAGAAAGAAAAAGCGGATGTGCAAGCAAAATCAATTTATTAATTCATCGAAATACAAATAAAAACACTTAAAAACCCCAAACAAGACGGGCGATATGCGTGGGGCACTCGCGGTCTCTCCTCTCTATGCTTTACATTAGGTAATATGATATACTCTTTTACTATATTTAATTGTATCCACTGTTTACTGTTTACGTACTTGGCTGCTATTTCTTTGCACTCAGCACTTTATCTTGTGTGTTGTGCCTTTTATACCCTATCTACAATATATTTACTTATTTATAGAGTTCAAGGTATGGTTTGACCAATGTAATTACAGCACACTGCACTTTACTATTTATGTGGCTTTGTGCATATTTACATATTTAGCAGCCCTATTACTCATTTCTGTTGCATATGTGGGGAATACCTCATAGAGGAGAGACCAACATGTTCTTATCCCCTTGTTTGGGGTTTTTAAGTGTTTGTATTTGTATTTTGATGAATTAATAAATTGATTTTTCTTGCACATCCGCTTTTTATTTCTTTATCATTAGTGTCCTGATTTATTTCTTGCTCTTGTCGTGTATATTTTTTCTTGTGTACCTTTTTATTGTTCATTATTACTATTAGGCACGTTTTTGTTGGTGTCACTGGCATAATCGGATGCACATCTGAGGTTTCTCCCTCCGAGGATGTAAAATTCACTTTTCTTTGACTGTCAGAAATATCAGCGGTTTGGGAGTCAAATCGTTTCTTAAGGATGGATTTAATATTTTTATGATATTTTGGACGATGTTACTTCCAATCATATATTTGATTCTTAGCAAAATCTTCCACATCTGTTTCATACTTTTTTCTTTTAGTATAAGTTATCTCTTCCTCAACAGTATCAAGATCTTTTAGCCTCTTGGAACGCAATTGGATGTAATCAGATTCATTCGAAATATAAGACGTTCTTTCAAAGTTGTGATTTGTTGTCTAATATTGGAAAGTTTCTTTTCTTCATATGATACAATTAGTTGCATCAGATCACTGGAGCATTTTGACAAAATGTTGTTCCATGTATTTTGGAACTCGTCCCAAAAATCTGTGGTGGGTGATTTATAAATACGTAAACCTTGTGGAATAAGATTTTTTTCTAGAAAAGTCCTAAGTGTGTTGTGGTCCCACCATACACGTAATTCCTGTTTTGATATTTTTTCCCACCGATATAAGTAGTGCTTCCAACTGTCATTTTCAGAAACCGCTGAATCTGAATGCTGTCCAAAAATCGCTGCAAGTTTCTGCAACCTTTGTTCGTGAGCCATACTTCAAACAACACACGGATAGATGTGGATATGTAATGTATATAATCCATAAAAAATTAAAAATGCGGGACCCCAGAAAAAAGGCAAAAAATAACAAGAAATGGCTATAAATATCATTGTGCTAATAATAAAATGTCCATCCCATCTATCCATGTTGGTATGTATGAACATATGTAGTTGCCACATTGTTTCTGGTTGGCGTGTTCGGGACGAGTTTACGAAATATTTTTGCAGTGACCTGGCAGTATAGCCAACTTTAATTTTTTGGGGGGGGGGTTTTGATTTTTCATTTTGCATATTTGTATGTATTTGCTGGATAATAAACTTGTTTATGTTTAAACTTTGACTTGACTCTTTTATATTTATTTTTTTTTATAAATGTGATTTGTTTTTATTATGTTCAAAGGTTTAAAATGGGTCACATGTTTTATGTAGACACATTATGTATTTTTTTTTCTATTTTTTTAATTATTTTTGGGGGGGTTTAAGAATTTTAGATAAAATTGAAAAAGGAATGCAGTCTTAATTTTTTATTTTTATAAACAAATAAATAACATAAATAACAGCAAGTATTCAAGTCTGAAAATAAACATATTCAAAATAGTATGTTCTATAGCACAATTTGGTTTCCAGTATAATCTCTATGCTGATGATTCCCAGCTATATACCTATGTCTCTCTGCTGTCTCAAACATAATGTCCTCCCTCTTCTTGAAACTAAATCTTTCTGAGACTAAACTTCTTGCCTTTCCACCATCTGCTAACCGACCCAACCATGATTTCGCCCTTTCGGTCTGGGGGATCACTATAGCACTGAGGCAGCAGACCCGCTGTCTTGGGGTTGTCCTGGATTCTGACTTCTCCTTTTCACCAATTATTCAATCTATTGCTTGCTCTTGACTACTGTAACTCCCTACAATACAGGGTGCTTCCACCCTCATCCACAAAGATCTGAATAATGCTGCATTTTCCAATGTCTCTTCTCTCATCTCAGTCTATCTCCCAACCCATGCTCTTCGATCTGCCAGTGATATTAGATTAATCTCTACCTCAATTCGAACCTTTTATGCACGTCTCCAGGACCTCTTCCAAGTTACACAAATTCTCTGAAATGCCCTTCCATGGATTCTCAGACTAATATGAACCCTCCAAAGTTTCAAACATGTTCTTAAAACACATCTCTTTAATTTAAGCCTATTACAATTGATAACTGCGTGAAATGTCATCTCTCTCTCTCTTTACTAATCCATCTAGTGGATGTTACTAGTCACAGTAACAGCATTTTCTTTGGTTTTAATTTATTTCTTCATTTATTTCTCTATTCTATTTTATTATCTGTTATTATTTTATAGGACTTTCTGTAGCCCATTTTTGTCAGGGAAATTGCTTTGTTATTACTTCCATTTTACAAGCATTTATGCCTCTGTGAAAGGGAGACCCTTCCAATATGTAATACAATTCTGACCCTTCGTGAAGAAAAGTATCATAAAAATTTGTTCCAAAATAGTGTATTCTATACAAACATTATATTTAATGGCAGGAGAGAAACATAGACAGTGAGCCCAAACACTGAGCCCCCCAATCAGTCACTCCCCGACTTATTGTTGCCACCCTAAACGTTGGCCAGTAACTGCCCCACGTCCCCTCCCTATTCCAAATGTGAACATGAAGCAAGACAAACAGACAAGCAAAATAAGCCGTAGTGGACAAACCGGTCAGCAACAGAGGGAAAAAACTATGACAGAATTCCAATCCACAAAGAGAAAGAAAATATGGGCCGAGATCAAATACCAGAAAGATAGAAAAAAAACACGGACTGAGCAATGGGAACTTGACTTGACAAAAGGGTGAACCCTTTGCTAAATACTTATAGGGAGGCTAGGCCTTACCACGGGTGGCAAGAGCAAATGATCACAGGCACACAGAGTCTAGACTCATTCAAGACAATTGCAGAGTGAATGGTGTGGCAGAATAAATAAATATTGGTAATTAGGTAATTATCTGCTAGGTAATCATCCTCCACAAAGGAACAATTGGACAAGGTCCTGTGATACCACTTCAGATTGTTATACCCTAGAAACTTTCATAGTGTGCATTAAATTATCAATTTCAGTAAGTATTTAAAAATATTAGGCTATGAAAACACAAACATTTTGAATAATATTTTTAATATTGAAATATAATTTTTTAATATAGATGCTGAACTCTCTTAAAAGATCCAATTCTTGGGTTAGAAGCTCCCCAGTCGCTGTATCTCCTGTACTCTCCAGGTCTCAGGTAATACTGACGTCCCCTGTAGTTGGGCTCCTCATAGAACATCCAGTATCCATCATGCACATGGCAGGAGTGAATGTCATGGTAGCGGAATTGCTCATAGACATGAGGACAATCTTCAGTGAACTCCATCATCTGACCTGTAAAGTTTTCTCTCTCGTACACCCTCAGACTGAATGGTCCACGATGCTGTTTCATATTAACAATTGTTTTTAAAAATAAAATAAAAATTAAACTTTATAGTTATTTAAGAAAATCAGTCAAATATTTAACAATTATGAAAAGGCTCACCTGTGGGGTCACACGGCAGGATCGGATATGGTCATTGTAGCCCATCCACTGGTGGAAATCAGGATATTCTCCTCTCCTCAGGAAGTATTGGTGTCCTCTGTAGTTTGAATGTTCATAAAGGATCCAGTTTCCGTTGTCCACTCGGATGGAATTGCACCGATTGAAGTATGAAGACAGATCAGTGGAGTCAGAGTTGCACTCATAAGAGCGACCCTGGAAGTTTCTGTCTTCGTAAAACACAATCTGTGGATACAAAACATTTAATACTATGTCTTGCAATACTGCACTATAACCTACAACCTAAAGTACTATTATCGGCCTACCTTAACCATATTGACCAGAGATGTACTGCAGGCTTAGTGAATGATGCCAGAATTGGAGCCTTTTATATACCTCAAGCTGCTGATGTCTGCATACAATAGAACTATGCTGACCACCTCTTAGCCTATACAAAATGTGCTGGTGTTTTGTCTTCTTTTTTGCAGACACAAAACTTCATGTTCTAGATAGCACTTATGACAGATTCTTTAGTTAATGAAGTGAATAACTTAACAGTTGAGGTGTTTAAAATGATTTTACATACTTTTTTAATTAGTTAATTCATTAAGGTCTATATTTATTTTTAAATGACTAAAAACATGTAAACCTATACAAAACAATGGACACTTAAATAATGATGATTAATATACAAACCATATGGTATTAAAGTAATCTTAAGTTCAAGCTACATGAGTGAGGATGTAAAGGAATAAAGAGTGAGAGAAGAGGTGTAACAAAGGTCCATTCTTTATAAGCAGGGTGGGGTTAAGTCTACTAGGGGCCCCCGGGCGCAAAATCTGGTGGGGGCCCATTGAATGTAATCCAGACAGGAAACAACAATTGCTATATACTGCTCCCCAGCAATAACTATATACAGCATACCCAGCATTCACTATATACAGCCCCCAGACATCACTATATACAGTTCCCAGCAACCACTATATTCATCTCCCCCAGCAATACCTATATGCTGATTCTCAGCAATAACTATATACAGCGTTCCCAGACATCACTATATACAGCTCCCCCATCAACCACTATATACAGCTCCCCCATCAACCACTATATACAGCTCCCCCATCAACCACTAGATACAGCCCCCCCAGCAACCACTAGATACAGCCCCCCCAGCAACCACTAGATACAGCCCCCCCAGCAACCACTATATACAGCCCCCAGTAATCACTATATACAGCTCCCCCAAAATTCACAATATACAGCTCCCCCTGCAATCACTATATACAGCTCCCCACGCAATCACTATGTGCAGCCCCCAATAATCACTATATACAGCTCCCCCAGCAATCACTGTATACAGCTCCCCCAGCAATCACTGTATACAGCTCCCCCCGCAACCACTATATGCAGCCCCCTAGTAATCACTATGTGTACCCCCCAACGTTACCTATATATGGCCCCACAGCATTAACTATATACATCCCCCTATAATATTTATATACATTGTTCCCTCACTCTGCCATAGACAGATTCAAGGCACATTGCGGGATTCGGCCCGGGGAGCCTGGAGGCAAATAAACTGTTGGCGATTCGGGCGGTCATGCGTTTTATAATGGACTGCTTAAAAACGGGTTCAAAACCCCACATGTGCCGCCAGCCTAAGGGTGACAGCGTTTTTGTTCCGTTTAAAGCATCCATTTTCAGCCCATTTAAAAAAGCATATGTTTTTCCCAATTATCTTAACAGATAAACAGGTTCTAAGCAGTCAAATGCATGGTAAATGGTCAAAAACATATGAGTTTTAAAAAACGCATGCATATTTAAATGGACTTAGAAAGCTTGCTCTAAAACGGAAGTGTATTTTGCCAGTGGAACATGGTACAATGGCTTAGGCCACGGTCACTGGTTTCACTCCGTTGGGTTCATAACGTGTCACTAGCGCACAGAGGGCGAGCATTGGCCTGATCGCATGTGCGTTTCCAGAGAAACACATGCGATCGGTAACCAGGCATTATTTAAATGCAAGAAACCGGGGCCTTGTTATCAATCGTATGCGTTTCACTGGTAACACATATGCAATCTGTCCGAGGCTCGTCCCATGTGCGCTAGCAATGCGTTATGAAAGCAATGCGAGCAAAACATATGACCGCAACCTATGCCATTTGAAGAATACAATCTGCCACATCTGAGGGTGGTTTCCAACGTGCTGTTTTCGTCGCATTTTTAAAGCATCCAAAACGCAAGTGGGAGGCTGTTTGGCCATATGCGTTTCCAATTAAAAGCAAAGTAATGCTTTCTTATGAACCTCCAATGCATTTTGGCCAAACCCCCTCCAACTAGCGTTTTGGAACGCAACAAAAACAGCATGTGAGAAACACAATGCTTTGATACAATGGGGCAGATTTATCAAGTGTCTGAAGTCAGAATATTTCCAGTTGCCCATGGCAACCAATCACAGCTTCCCTTTAAAATATTCATGATCTCTGGTAAAATGAAAGCTGAGCTGTGATTGGTTGCCATGGGCAACTGGAAATATTCTGACTTTCACACACTTGATAAATCTGCCCCAATGCGTTGTGTCATAGTTTTTGATGCATTCTTGACGCATTCCAAAAGCTTCAGGCTTGATCACATGCTGAGGTTACATTGCGTTTTAGCAAATGTAGTGGAAACGCAATGTAACCTTAGCATGTAATCAAGGCTGAAGCCAGTGGAATGCATCAAAAACGCAACGCATGCATCGTGTGAATGTGTCCTGATGCCTTTGGAATGTATTAAAAAAAAGTGTAAAAGCGCCCTCCGGGTGTGTTCAGTTAAATTTTTTAGATGCAGTAGCAGGTGTTGCGAAAATATCATTGAGGGCATGTTCACACATTTTTTGATGCGTTTTTGACACATTCCAAACACTTCAACCTTGATCACATGTTAAAGTAATGTTGCGTTTTAGCAAATGCAATGGAAACATAATGTTATAAAAAACCCTGACCGGAGCTCCCAATGATTCCAATACGGCTGTTGTTCAAAATTCCTTCAAAGATCTTCAATTATATTCTACCGATGAGGAAAGTTTGGCAACAAGATGTAGGTCACTATTCAGAACGTCCTTAAGGTGCAGTTTTCTCCTTAAACTTACTCAACCGTGTGGTAGCAAAAACTAAAAGAGAAAGTAGGCACCAAATCGCATAGAACGTTCTTAAAACCTTGGATTTTATTCTTAAAAGTGAGTATTCTTCTGAGTATAACTTTTAGGGCGCGTTCACACGTTGCGTTTTGACCTGCGTTTTCATTGCGTTTGAAACGCATATACAACAGCTGAGGAGAGGTGATTTGCCTAATTTAATCACTGTTAACGCATGCGTTAACAAAACGCATCGTAAACGCGATGTTAACGCATGCGTTAACAAAGCGTTAACGCATGCTTTAACAGTGATTAAATTACATTACCGTTTACGTTTGTTGTATATGCGTTTCAAACGCAATGAAAACGCAGGTCAAAACGCAACGTGTGAACGCGCCCTAAAAGTTATACTCAGAAGAATACTCACTTTTAAGAATAAAATCCAAGGTTTTAAGAACGTTCTATGCGATTTGGTGCCTACTTTCTCTTTTAGTTTTTGCTACCACACGGTTGAGTGAGTTTAAGGAGAAAACTGCACCTTAAGGACGTTCTGAATAGTGACCTACATCTTGTTGCCAAACTTTCCTCATCTGTAGAATATAATTGAAGATCTTTGAAGGAATTTTGAACAACAGCCGTATTGGAATCATTGGGAGCTCCGGTCAGGGTTTTTTATACTGCTTTTTTTATTGTTTAAAGTGGGACTTGTTGGATCGGTCTCGGACTGTGGTGTTAGCTCCTGTGGTATGGAAGTGTGCTGCACTGTGTTTTTATAATTTTTGAAACATAATGTTACTTCAACAGGTTATCAAGGTTGAAGCCTTTGGAATGTGTCAAAATGCAACAAAAAATGTGAAGCAACGCATCGTGTAAAAGCGCCCTCAGAGGTACTTCTCCTCCTCTTTTTTTTTACTCTACTTTTGGTTTCGACATCGAAAAACTGCATTTGAAAAACGTGTGAATGCTGGTTACATTCATGTTTACAAAACGCAAGTGTTTACACACTGTTAACAAAAATGTTAACAGTAATGCAATTAGGCAAATCACCTCTCAGCTGTTGTAATGCATTTCAAAACGCAATGAAAACGCACCCTATCGTTTTGGAACGCAAAAAAACAGCATGTGGAGAACACAATGCTTTGATCAATGGGGCAGATTTATCAAGTGTCTGAAGTCAGAATTTTCCAGTTGCCCATGCACCAATCACAGCTTCCCTTAAAATATTCATGATCTCTGGTAAAATGAAAGCTGAGCGTGATTGGTGCCATGGGCAACTGGAAATATTCTGACTTTCACACACTGTGATAATCTGCCCCATGCGTTGTGTCATAGTTTTTGATGCATTCTTGACGCATTCCAAAGCTTCAGGCTTGATCACATGCTGAGTTACATTGCGTTTTAGCAAATGTAGTGGAAACGCAATGTAACCTTAGCATGTAATCAAGCGGAAGCCAGTGAATGCATCAAAAACGCAACCATGCATCGTGTGAATGTGTCCTGATGCCTTTGGAATGTATTAAAAAAGTGTAAAAGCGCCCTCCGGGTGTGTTCAGTTCAATTTTTTGATGCAGTAGCAGGTGTTGCGAAAATATCATTGAGGGCATTTTCACACATTTTTTATGCGTTTTTGACACATTCCAAACACTTCAACCTTGATCACATGTTAAAGTAATGTTGCGTTTTAGCAAATGCAATGGAACCATAATGTTATAAAAACCCTGACCGGAGCTCCATGATTCCAATACGGCTGTTGTTCAAATTCCTTCAAAGATCTTCAATTATATTCTACCGATGAGGAAATTTGGCAACAAGATGAGGTCACTATTCAGAACGTCCTTAAGGTGCAGTTTTCTCCTAAACTTACTCAACCGTGTGTAGCAAAAACTAAAAGAGAAAGTAGGCACCAAATCGCATAGTACGTTCTTAAACCTTGGATTTTATTCTTGAGGCGCGTTCACACTTGCGTTTTGGTTGCGTTTTCATTGCGTTTGGAACGCATAACAACACCTGATGTAGGTAATTGCCTAATTACATTACCGTTTACGTTGTAAACGCAATGTTAACGCATGTGTAACAAAACGCATGCGTTAACGCTTTGTTAACGCATGCGTTAACTCGCGTTTACGATGCGTTTTGTTAACGCATGCGTTAACAGTGATTAAATTAGGCAACACCTCTCCTCAGCTGTTTATATGCGTTTCAAACGCAATGAAAACGCAGGTCAAAACGCACGTGTGAACGCCCTAAAATTATACTCAGAAGATCTCACTTTTAGAATAAAATCCAGGTTTTAAGAACGTTCTATGCGATTTGGTGCCTACTTTCTCTTTTAGTTTTTGCTACCACACGGTTGAGTGAGTTTAAGAGAAACTGCACCTTAAGGACGTTCTGAATAGTGACCTACATCTTGTTGCCAAACTTTCCTCATCGTAGAATATAATTGAAGATCTTTGAAGGAATTTTGAACAACAGCTGTATTGGAATCATTGGGAGCTCCGTCAGGGTTTTTTATACTGCTTTTTTTATTGTTTAAAGTGGGACTTGTTGGATCGGTCTCGGACTGTGGTGTTAGCTCCTGTGGTATGGAAGTGTGCTGCACTGTGTTTTTATAATTTTTGAAACATAATGTTACTTCAACAGTTATCAAGGTTGAAGCCTTTGGAATGTGTCAAATCAACAAAAAATGTGAAGCAACGCATCGTGTAAAGCGCCCTCAGAGGTACTCTCTCCTCTCTTTTTTTTACTCTACTTTTGGTTTCGACATCGAAAAACTGCATTGAAAAACGTGTGATGCTGGTTACATTCATGTTTACAAAACGCAAGTGTTTACACACTGTTAACAAAAATGTTAACAGTAATGCAATTAGGAAAATCACCTCTCAGCTGTTGTAATGCATTTCAAAACGCAATGAAAACGCAACTAAAACGCACCGTGTGACCGCACCCTGATAGTTACAAAGAGTTTGCAAGTCCTGCAGAATAAAAGTCCAGGCTAATGTCTGATACATGTGTGGGTAGTTACAACCATATGATGCTTACTGTAGGCAGTACAGTAAGTGTTATATCCCAATTTAGGAATTTTGACCCAGGAGGGATGGTTGCTCTTAGTAAAAAGTCCTACACTGTCAGGGCGCATTCACACGTTGCGTTTTGACCTGCGTTTTCATTGCGTTTGAAACGAATATACAACAGCTGATGAGAGGTGATTTGCCTAATTACATCACTGTTATGGTTTCCGTTTACAAAACGCATCGTAAACGCAATGTTAACGCGTGCGTTAACAAAGCGTTAACACAAGCGTTTTGTTAACACATGCGTTAACATTGCGTTTACAAACAAACGGTAATGTAATTAGGCAAATTACCTCACATCAGCTGTTGTATATGCGTTTCAAACGCAATGAAAACGCAACCAAAACGCAACGTGTGAACGCGCCCTCAGGAGGAGAGGATATGAGGCAATGTAGCTGTTGCTAAAGCAGATTTTGAGCATAAAATTTACATTTTGCGTGAAAAAAAGGTGAGTAGAAGACAGACCTGGGAAAGTTGGGTTTGCCTGATTCAGCTTAATTAGTTGCCAGCTGGAAATCATGCACAAGTACCAGACTTCCCACAATGGCTCCACCCTAGTGAAGAGACAGGTCATGTCCAAGACCTGTGGAGCGGTGTCAATTTGTCTTATTATTTGCTGTGTTTTGTTTATTTTTATTCCTGCTCAATGAAACTGGCTGAGGTCAGTGGCCCCCCCAAAACAATCGTACGGTGTGTGGACTGTCAAGTTGCCTGTGTGCTAGTGAAAGAGACGACGGTCCTGGATCTAATCCTATATATATATATATATATATATATATATATATATATATATATATATATATAAGAGAGAGCGATTGTTTTTCCATTCACTACTTGGAGTGCTGCTGCATGCTTTGAATCTATTCACATGGAGGATCGCCATACTCAGTTGGCTTGCACCCATGATAAAGTATTTTTGGAGTGCTGCTTGGACTTTTGTTTTTTTAAATTTATATATTATATAATAAAACTTTGCAAGATCAGTAAAAGGAATCAAAGCTCATGAAGAAATGTGAAATAGCTTTTTAGTTCCAAAATATTAACTTCATGTATCATGACATATTCCACTAAATTGCAGCATATTTTCTGAATTATTTCTGCAGACAAAAAGGTTACAGAAAAACTACCAAAATACACAATTTAGTGCGCTTTTCAGTAGAAACCTTGAAGTTTTGCAACATTTCAGTCCCATGTGTTGTGCACTATGATGGTGTGTTCACATAAGGCATTTTAGCCATGCGTTTGTTTGCTTTGGAAGTGTTTTCTTTTTTTAATTGCTGAAAGTTATATATATTATTACAGCTGCTCACACCTCCAGCAATGAAAAAAAAACACTTTCAAAGGAGCAAAATGCATATCCAAACTGTCACATTTAAGTGCACTCTGAAATCACCACTACAAACAGCTCTAACAATTGGAAGGTTGATGCCTGCTAAACTCTCGATTTATCTGAGTTCTTCCATGTGGTATTTATTCTTTGCATTGCAAAGGTTGAAATCCAGAACTAAAGAACAAAGCAATAATTTATATGCTACATCTTTGACAAAATGGGTGCTACAAGGGGACCAGTAAGCAATCGCTATTTTGGTACCACGGCTAGTCTTTGTTGCACTCCTCTTATGGCTCTTTCACATTAGCATTGATGTTCAGTTGCACATCGGTTGCATTTTGTCTCAGTTTTTCTTCCATTTTGTCTCCAAGTCCGCAAAAAAACCTGAAGATTTAACATTGCTTTGAAAACATCACAACTGGCTTTTCAGTAAAAGTAATGGACTGATGTTTTATCAGTCCATGGACCCATAGACTGGTATTGCCTTCTGTGATCCGCATTTGTGAAAAAAATAGGATGTTTCATAAATTTTTCCACGGATAATGAATCAGTGAAAATACAAGCCAGTGGAAACACCAATAGAAATCAATGGCTTTGTGAGTCATCCATGGAAATAACTGAAACATGGACGTGGAAACAACCGCTCTTACTCTGTATCTCCCAACACTTCAAGTACAATGAAAGGCCTGTCAATCACATTAAAACACAGAAAGCAGATTAGTTATCTGCAAGAGCTACTATATTCAGTTCTGAAACCAGAAGATGCAATTCCAGCATCACATTGCAGCTGATAACCTCACCATTGCAGTCATATGGTCTGGAGCCTCTGACTTGAGCCCCCTGGCGACTTAAGCTGCTACGCCTTCTAGGGCATTAGTTCCACCAATGGTCAGTTGATGAAAGTTAAATGGAGGGACCTGAGTGATGTTGTAGAGGTGAGTCATAGGTAAAGTTCTATTTCCACCACTTCCATGACGGCCCCCACCTGGAGGATGCTCCTATAGGGACAGGAAGTGCAAGAGATTAAAAGCTCCTACCTAGCACCCAACACCAGTGTCTTCCTGTCCCTACGGGATATAGGATGCAAGAGAGTCTCCTTAGGGAGACACGAGATTTAATTTTTTATTTTTTACTTTTTATTTTTTTGCCGGGTTCCGCCTCCACAACCGACTGGAGGGAAACACCAAAATACCTCCTCCCCACCCCCCGTTCATCCAGCCCAACCAGCGGTGCCGGGAGACCAATCCTGGGTCGGTTTAGGGGGGACAAGCAGGCAGATGGAAAATACCTGTTAGTTGGGGCCTTTTCTCTGTTTGGGGACCGGCGTTCGAGCCGGGCGTCGGTCCTCGGCAGTTGAAGGGTTCCGGCGATTAGCAGGGGATGGTGGCGCGCGCGCACGTGCGTCTTAGGTGCGCGGTTACGGAGTGGCCGCTTACCGGAAGTCGGGCCGCGTCGCGTCATCAGAATGACGCGACTTCCGGTAAGCGCGTCACCGGGGCGCCGGGGTCACGTCATTAAGGGCGAACCCGAAAGCCCGGCTCCGTGGACTCGCGCTCGGTCCAGGAGCCTCTCCAAATGCGCCAGGAAGCACTTATAAGCGTCCCTGGAGAAACCTAGTCGGGTGGCTCTGATGCTTCCAGCAAATATGGCTGATGACGCATCCAACCTGTTCCAGGTCCTGGTACCCATAAGTACAAGCCCTGGGCTGACCTCTTCTCTCTCACCATACATTTCATACCTGTCTGTTAACTGTTATCATGTATGCTTCTCTTAGGGAAAAGAGCAAAAAGAACCTAAGGAGAAAGAACAGAGAGAGAGAGATAAACCCCGTAAAAAACCCTCTAAAAGATGTGGCTTATGTAATTCTAAATTACCCGAGGATTATAGGAAAAGCCTGTGCTCAGACTGTCTGACCAAAATTCTAAAAGAGGAAAGATCGTCATTAATGGACGAAATAAGATCCGCAATAAAGGAGGAAGTTTCCTCCTCTATTGCTGCTCATTTACCCGAACCTCCTAGGAAAAAACCTAGATACGTTCAGTCATCCTCTTCTGATCAAGATTCAGATTTTCCTTCCTGTTCTATGGATGAAAGACTGGAAGAAGACTTAGAGGGGGTACATTCTAAAGATCAGGGGCACACAAAGTACTTGTTTGCGTCCGAAGATCTAGACAACTTATTAAAAGCCCTGAGAAACACATTAGAAATAGAAGATGTGTCAGAACCGACTTCAGTACAGAATGACCTCTTTGGGGGACTTAAATACAGAAAGAAAAGTTTCTTTCCAGTAATTGACACATTAAAAGATTTAGTATTATCAGAGTGGAAGGAGCCAGAAAAAAGAATTTCTATCCCCAAAGAATTCCGAAACAGGTTGCAATTTGAGGATAATACACTATGGGATGAAATACCTAAAGTTGACATCCAAGTCGCTAAGGTAGTTAAAAAGACGGATCTCCCATTTGAAGATAGTGCCCAATTAAAAGACCCCCTTGATCGTAAATCTGATGCCTTGCTTAAGAGGGCTTGGGAGACGTCTTCTTTAAATATTAAGACCAACATTGCCTCCACTTCTGTTGCCAGGACTCTATATTTCTGGTTGTCAGAATTAGAATCACACCTGGTTTTGAGGATAATACACTATGGGATGAAATACCTAAAGTTGACATCCAGGTCGCTAAGGTAGTTAAAAAAATGGATCTCCCATTTGAAGATAGTGCCCAATTAAAAGACCCCCTTGACCGTAAATCTGATGCCTTGCTTAAGAGGGCTTGGGAGACGTCTTCTTTAAATATTAAGACCAACATTGCCTCCACTTCTGTCGCCAGGACTCTATATTTCTGATTGTCAGAATTGGAATCACATCTGGTAAATAAAACCTCTAGAGATTCCATTATAGAGTCTTTACCCCTCCTCAAATCTGCCACAGCATTTCTAGCGGATGCTTCAGCGGAAGCTTTAAGGTTTTCGGCCAAATTCTATCCGGAGATCTCTCTGGTTAAAACAGTGGGGTGGGGATACAAAATCTAAGTCTATGCTTTGTGGTATCCCCTTCCAGGGAGAATTTTTGCTTGGCAGTGAATTAGACTCTATACTAGAGAATGCTGCAGACAGGAAAAAGGGGTTTCCAGTTAATAGATTTGCCCCTAAAAAACCCTCTTTTCCCTTTCCCTTTTGTACTTCCAGGGAAGAGAAACCTCCCTTTAGGGGCAAAGGAAAAACAGGTAGATGGAGCTACGCAAAAGGGGGCGCAGGTCGAGGGTTTTTCTCTAACCCCGACCACAAGCAGAGGAAATAATGACTTTCAGGTGGGGGGGAGACTTTCCCATTTCAGGCCCGAATGGGAAAAAATCTGCCAAAACCCTTGGATACTCCAGACCATCCAGTCAGGTTACAGGGTAGAGTTTTTCCATATGCCCCCACAACATTTTCAGAACCCAAATCTTACAGAAAATCCAAACTTAGGTCAAATCTTAGATTTCTTACAAGCAGGGTTTTCTCTCGGTCTTAAACCAAGTACCCTTAGAGTCCAAATTTCGGCCTTAAGTATATATTTTGATTTCCCCTTAGCAGATCACAGATGGATCAAAAGATTCATTAAGGGCTGTTCTCGTATTAAACCGCATATACACAACCCAGTCCCTTCTTGGGATCTCTCGCTGGTCCTAAATATTCTCACAGAGCCCCCCTTTGAGCCTCTTGATTCTGCAAACATGAAAATCCTCACATTTAAAACGATCTTCCTAATTTCGATTACCACAGCACGCAGACTTGGCGAAATCCATGCCCTCTCGCGCAGGGAACCCTTTCTAAGAATCTTAGACGATAAGATAGTTTTCAAACTAGATCCCCTCTTCCTCCCCAAAGTTGTGTCTGATTTCCACCGTAGACAGGAAATTATTCTTCCCTCAAAGGAAAAACAGGGAGATGGAGCTACGCAAAAGGGGGCGCAGGTCGAGGGTTTTTCTCTAACCCTGACCACAAGCAGAGGAAACAATGACTTTCAGGTGGGGGGGAGACTTTCCCATTTCAGGTCCGAATGGGAAAAAATCTGCCAAAACCCTTGGATACTCCAGACCATCCAGTCAGGTTACAGGGTAGAGTTTCTCCATATGCCGCCACAACATTTTCAGAACCCAAATCTTCCAGAAAAACAAACTCTCCATCTCTGGACCAAAATCCAACAGTTACTTCGGATGGATGTGATTGTTCCAGTCCAGGAGATAGAAAAAGGGGAAGGATTTTATTCCCCTCTATTTTTGATAAAAAAAAACCAATGGGTCTTACCGTCTAATTATAAACCTGAAAAAATTAAACGGGTTTATAAAGTACAAACACTTCAAAATGGAATCGATAAAGTCAGCAACCCCCCTAATAGGTCAAAATTATCTTTTATGTACAATCGATCTAAAAGACGCGTACTATCACGTCTCTATTTGTCAGGATCACCAGAAATATCTAAGATTCACAGTTCGTTCCCCGGGGGAAGAAATACTTCATTATCAGTTCAAGGCCTTACCATTTGGGATCTCTTCGGCACCACGTATTTTTACAAAAATTATGGCAGAGGTAGTGGCCCACCTAAGGTTGAAGGGCATAATTATAGTTCCTTACCTAGACGACCTACTGCTAGTTGCCAAGACCAAATTAGAACTAAAGACCCACCTTCAGATAGTCATAGGTCTCCTCCAGGACTTAGGTTGGGTCATAAACAAGAAAAAAATCTGATTTAAAACCAGAGAAAGTAAAAAAGTTTCTAGGGGTAAAACTAGATTCTGTGAAACAGAGTTCTTTCCTACCGTTAGAGAAGATCCAAAAAATAAAGGAAAATGTAAGTCTCTTCCAGAAAAAGGAGTCGTGCAGCATTCGAGCAGCTCTGAGTCTTCTGGGCCTTCTGACGTCCTGTATCTAGTGCGTGGCTTGGGCTCAGAACCACACAAGGACTATGCAGGCTTGGACAATCCGGGTATGGGACAAAAACCCTCTACATCTAGACCACAAGGTAAAAATTCCCCTTTTAGTTAAACATTCCCTATCATGGTGGAAGAATCCCATAAACTTAAAGAAAGGATTCCCTCCCTTCTTTCCTTCCTTCTTGGAGATGGTTCTATGTAAAAATTTTTCTTTTTGCACTTGCATCCTTCCGGGTGGTACTTTGGTAGACACTGGTGTTGGGTGCTAGGGAGGAGCTTTCAATCTCTTGCACTTCTGTCCCTACAGGATATAGGAGCATCCTCCAGGTGGGGGCCGTCATGGTCACTAGTGGAAACCGAATTACCGGTAAGTCTAATTCCATATTTTTTTACAGTCCCCTTGTAAGTAGATTATTTTCACCAAACAACCCTTTAAAATCACTAGCCGCTTCTACTCTATAAGGACTATGTTTTATGCATCATAGGCTATACAGTCGAATCAGTGATTAACCTGATGAAATGTTCAATGATGTTTTTGTCACACTGATTTAATTGAATCAGAGTAATGTATTAAGACAGGAGCAAATATATTGAACAGTAGTAAATTGAGCTGCACCATTTGATGGTGGATGATGGTTCTGGTGGAACTCTTCTTCTTCGACTCAGTGGTGATGCCATGCCTGATGATATTTGCTTCCGCTGCCTAGCTTCATAGGGGTCCGTTGCACAGTATGTCTGGTCCAGTCCCTGGGACCAGGTGTTTTGGTCAGAGGTGCTAGAATTCCTCAACCCTTTTTCTATGTATCTGTGTATCTGTTGACTATATGATAACATGCTTGCAATGTATATGTCATACACTCTGTAGTTCTATCAACTCACACGACAATACTGCAGTATCTTCTTACTGACTTTATTTCTCTTGCATTGTATTGTCATTTTACTGCTGAAAAAGCAAAAACAACTAACTTTGAAAAAAAATTTAGCCTCATAAACACAACCCCTACCCCCCCAACACACACCCACACCCTACACACTCTCGATTCCAATTTTCCAAAAAAGGTAAAGGTGGCAAGAGGGGATAAAAGTCCTAATTTTCTTGCCGTGCAGAAGGAATTGGGACTTTTTTTTATACCTTGTATGACAGAAAACTGGTGGAATAGATCTATGTGATTTACTGTATATTTTCACCTACTGTGGACTGCAAAAGGATTCATACACCTTGAATTTTTTCTTATTTAAACATTATAGCCATGGTTAACATATATTTTATTGCTATTTTACATGATTAGCAACAATGAACACCGTTTATTGGCCCCAACAAAGATCAATGGCAGCCTATCAGCAGCAACAACGAACAGGGGGTATTAGCCCTAAAATGATTGTTGCCAGCCTCGGCAGCACTGTAACCATCAATATCCCATAAGAGACTAGCTTTCCACTTTCTGTTACAGCTCCAGACTCCTATTCCTGCAGTCTCTCTTAAAACAAAACACTTCAGAAACATGTTTGCTAATTCTATACAGTGTATCAAAACAGTGTATAAGGACTTTAGAAATAAAGCATAAGACAGTGTACATTGCTATACAAGCAGGAATATTATGAATATTTAGATGCATTTTCTTTTTTATATTTAAAAATATATGTATATAAATAACACTCATTAACCCCTTAGCGCTCTGTGGCGGATGTATCTGCCACAGAACTGATGCCGGCTCGGCTGTGGATTAGAGCCGAACCGGCATCGGGAAACACGGGGTGCCGGCTGTAACCAATAGCCGGCACCCCAGTGTAACACCAGCGATTGGAGTGGGCTCCGATTGCAGGTGTGTAACCTGTTAAATGTCGCGGTCAGTGGGACCGCGGCATCTAATATGCCTCTGGGGGGTCTTTCCCCCAAGATCACCCCCCCCCCCAATCATTTTCGGCGGGCGCCGATCACTGTCTGTGACGTCATCTTACTGGCACAGTGCCAGCATGTGCATAGGCTGACACTGGTAATACCCTGAAAACATAAATATTGCAGGGTATTATCATGAACATGCAATCAGATGATTGCTTGTTCATGTTCCATGGTGGAAAAAGTAATGGTGGGTTTTCTATTATTATCTTTTGGAAATGTGTAAATTTTAGGGCTAAATCAACGTATACCCGGCACAATTTGACCATTCTAAATTTCACCTCCATTTTGATTCAATTACTATGAAGATCTTAAGGGGTTAAAGATCTTCCTAAAAGCTGTTTCTGATAGTTGAAGGAGTGCAGATTTGAAAATGGGTTGATTATATAGGGGGGTTTTTGATGCTAAATATGTAAAATTTCATTCAAAACAGTATTTATCCGCAAAAGAGTAAATTCTGAAAATACGGAAAATCTCTATTCGATTTGTTAGCCACGCCACATCAAAATAAATGATCCAGACATTTCAAAAATTATGAAAATGTAAAGTAGACATATGGAAAAAATGATATTCAGCAACTTATTTAGGTGGTGAATCTATCTACCTTAAAATGTAATGATTTCGAACTTCAAAAAAGTGAAATTTTTAAAAAAATTCTTCATTTTTTCTTTTTTTGGAAAATAAAAGCAAAACTTATCAGCCAACATTTACTACTAAAATGAATTACAACATGTGGGAATTAAAACATTGTCAGAATCGCTTTGATAAGTAACATTGTTCAAAAATTATAACCATGTAAAGCAACGCAAGTCAGAATCCAAAAAATGGGGCTGAGCCTTTAGCTGTAAAATAGCTGTACCCTTAAGGGGCGGTGGTGTGGAAAAACAAATGCGCTTTAGGTGACCCCAGCCAGTCTTTGCCCTCCTGCGGTGCCTTTACACACACCACACATGTCCGGATCTCTGATAGTCTGTGGTATTTTGGGCATGCGCACTATTGTGGTGGCACTGGAAGTGGGACACATGGCAGACACGATGATTACTAAGGTGCATGCCCTGCTGGATTCCGTTTCCCTTGACTGTGCTCTATAAATTTATTTGCTTTTTTTATGCATCTTTTCATGGCTCAGTCTTTTTTTGTATTACATGGTTACTTTACATAAGCGGCATATCCACTATATTGCCTGTACTATTTACAGGAATTAAGACAGGAAAAAATGTGTAAATCAGCTCTCTCTCTGGTAGCTATGTATCAGGTGCCGGTGCGCGGACAAGCTGAGCTGAGTCAGTACGATGCAAGACAGGGAAAAATGGGGAATCCAGCAACCAGGCAGGTATAAGGAAAAAAAGTGGAGTAAAACTTCAGTTTATTTCATCTTCTTAAAAATAGGATAAAAAAGGTACCATAGAAAAGAGATCTGACGCATTTCGAACTACTTGTTCTTAATCATAGTCTAAAGACGTTGTCTAAACAACACTATTATGTTTAGAACTCCATGTAGTTTGAAACGCGACAGATCTCCTTTCTGATTAAATAAACTGAAGTTTTACTCCACCTTTTTTTCCTTATACCTGCCTGGCTGCTGGATTTCACATTTTCTACTGTTAATAGGAACCAGACTATATTACTGGTCTTCTCTGATATTACACTTATTTTTGATTGAAAGAGCCTTTATTACACATGTACACAGTAAAACTCACTGAAAGCATGTACCATGACACAGCATGGGCTTTGTACAGAGCACACAATAAATTAAGATACACTCATAGCACCAATCCCAACACTATGGTAAAATAAGGTGCTACTGTAGCATACTAGCTCAGGCAAACAAAACAACATACATTTTCAATTAAAGCAACAACCTGTAACTGAAAAGACAAATTAAAGGGGTAGGGAGTAAACTGTCAAATTTATGAAATATGTTATTGAAAAATAACAGACACAAGAGGGAGGTAAGGGGGAAGGAGAGGATGGTGAGTCTTCTACTTTCTGGATGCCTCAATCTGAGAAAAAGAGGCAAAGTCCCATAACTCCCAAAAAAAGTCAACAATCAATAAAATGGCAAACTCCACAAAAAAAAAAAATGAATAAGTGGCTTGTTAGTTCTTTTCAGTGTCCATCCTGCTGTCAAATGAGGCATAGTCTCTGAGCTGGCTCATGACTAGCCATTGACAGTCCTGGATAGACAAAGTTTCTCTGTGCAGGGTGAGGCACCTCCTGGGGTACCACAAGACGTCTTTGAAGCAGTTCATAAGACATCAGGCATCCTGGATGGCCCCCACTGTGTGGGTTCCTTGCAACAGTCCATAAAGAGCAACGTGGCAAGTCATGGTGTTCCTAGGCTCAGAAAGAAGGAATTTGTATTCTTGGGCTTTCAACAGGCCCTGAGCAGAGGGGCATTCCCAGAACAAGTGCAATGATATGTCCTCAGCAAAGGGACACCGGGGACAGCTCTGGGTTTTCCTCAGGTTGTGGGCTGCCATAAATGACCGGGTGGGAAGACTCCCCGGAATGGGCTTCCATGAAAAATCCTTGTACCAGTTGATAAGCCTTACACATGACATGTTGGTCCACATGGTGTCCATGGTGCTGGAGGCCAGCCCTAGAAGACACTCCATGTCAGGCTTGCAGGTGTGGATCCTCTGGACCACTTCAGACGATGACACAAGCCACGACCTGGGACCGGAGTCTGAGTGGTACCCGGTTTTCACCAGAGCCCGCCGCAAGGCGGGTTAGACAAGCTGCGGCATGGTACCACCAGGTCGTTCCTCAGGCGTGACTTGTCTGCAATGGCGGCCAAGGTAGAAGTACAGAGACAGCTGAAAATCTCGTGGTCGAAGTCCAGGCACAAGGGCAGGCGGCAGAGGTGCAACGTCAGAGTCGGGTCCATAGTCAGCAACAGGAGGTCCAAGCAGGAGGGTACGGGAACACAGGACAGCAGCACGGAGGAACACTGGTACACGGGAACACGGAGGAGCTCAGGTAACACAGGAACATGGAGGAGGTCAGGAAACACAGGAACACGGAGGAGGTCAGGTAACACAGGAACACGGAGGAGGTCAGGTAACACTGGAACACGGAGGAGATCAGGTACACAGGAGACACAGGAACTCAAAGACACAGGAATCACAGGCAAATCGCAGAATAGCTTTCTCTCAGGCTGTGAGGCACAAAGATCCGGCAAGGGCTTGCAGGAAGAGGCAGGCTTATATAGAATTAGCCAAATGGCCAGCGCCAATTAATGGCGCACTGGCCCTTTAAATCTCAGCGAGCCGGCACGTGCGCGCCCTAGGAGATGGGGACGCGCGCACCGAGCCGCGGGAGCAGCAGAGGACGCCGCAGGAGTCGGGGAAGGTAAGAGATGCCGGCCACCGGACCAAATTGAAATTTGGGGAATACAGAACCACAAAAACTGACACCCTGGACTTTGAGAAAAAATCACTTCAGCAACTATGTTGATTTGACACGGATTTCTTGATATGAACTTTAGCAACAAAAAAGAATTGAAATTTGGGGTATACAGATCCCCCAAAAGCTAGACGCTAGAAACCGCACATGCAGTATCAAATGACGGGATTGCAAATGGCCGTCTGTTTTTATAGGGCTGTGACATCACATAAGCCTGCAGCTCGCTGATTGGTTTACATGTCTTTACATGTGATTGAGGGTGTTCCTTTCTCCTTCCCAGAGTTCTCTGCCCGTGTAACACGTTGTGCTTGCGGCCATTTTGCTAATAAAGGGGAAATAAAATATTGTTACCAGGAATCACTGTAAACTTTGGATTAGTGCAGAACTGAAGGTTTCCTGAAATTCGAAATGAATTCCACTTTGTTAGAATCAATTTGACCATCTCTAGTCAGAATACATCAGGCTAACATGGTTACAAAACATTTTACCCAGATCACGCTTTTGCAATACTTTACCCGCTCACCAGTACTGCACGGATGTAGCTACTTCTGATGTACTGTACCATGTCTCGCATGAAGGCTAGACTGTCTGCAATCCTGCGGCCTGGGATGCTGCAGGTTTGGTCTGGGTGGATGATCTGATATTACACCTACTATGATTACTTATAGTTTTAACCAACGTTATATGAAATAAAGTTGGGAATTTGTTGTTTTATGAAAAGGGTCAGAATGTAGGAGTTCTCCTTATGGAGAGTTTGTCAGTTAAGGCCACCCTATAGGCACTTGGAGACTTAAAGCCATAGACACTCCACTAGGGAATTCTGTGAAGTATGCGAATATATAGTACTTTTTCAATGAAATGGGGAATTGGTATAAAAAGAAGTATTGTGTCACACATCTAAAAGGTACTTGATATAAGACATGAGAAAAGATTAACATGTTCTTGGTGTTTGGTCTTTGTTTAGTTTTGTGTTGGGTTCTATTATGCTCTATGAATGTGATCGTTCGTCGATTTTATATATCATTGTCTGTTATGTATCATTATATATTTAGCATTTTGTAGTCTCTCTTGTGTGTGCCCAGGCCGCCTCGCCGCGGCCCAGCTCTCCCTCCATTCTGCCCCTGCCACAGCCTGCCTTCTCGTTCTATTGAATTATTACTAACTGGCCTTGCCCTATCTATGACTATAGTACCAGCATACACACTGTGCACTTGACATGCACTATTTACTTTCGGTTTGATGTCTTGATATGTTATAGTTCTTAGAAATCACATATCTCCTATTTGACTAACTACCTCTCTTGTGGATTGTTGCTCTTTTACTTTTACACAATGAGCCTCGTCTTATGTCCATCTCATTTCTAATACAACTTTCCGGTTGATATATTGTTCTAATACCAGCCGGCCTTACCTTATCTATGATCACATTATTACTATGTGCACTGCGCACTTTATATGCACCACTGTTTCACTTCAGATTTGATACTTGGATATGCCATCTCCTTTAAAGTTGGCACATTCTCTATGTGGATCGCCGTTTCTACATTATTAAAAAGTGTTTTCTGCGATATTTGGTTTACGTAACAAACATATTGGTTAGTAGCTGCAGATACTAGACATTATAAATCGCTGTCGCTTAGCGATATACCTCGACAACCTTGGAGTTTTGCTACATTGAGCACGTCCTTGTATATTTCGCCGGCGTTCTCTGCTTCCACGGATTTATGTCTTCAGTATTGAAGCCGTCTGGCTGTTTACCTGAGCAGCCTTGTTATTATTTATTCTTGTATGTTTGTGCTTCTATTGACAATCTATATAACGGCCGTAGTCAGCATGATATATCGTTATGCACATGATCTGAATACACATTTTATGGCATACACTGATGCCTTCGCTGATACTCATACCCGCTGAATGGTAGTTTTCACACTGTGGCCACAGTTTTTTTTTTTTCATCGATCACTGTTTTTTATGTAATCTTAGCTCCATACTGTTTTTTTCGTGATCTTACTTTGTGCCTTAGTCTACTAACTATAGAGTTTGCCTAGTTTAATTATTTTTTTATGTCATCGTAGATACTATGTCATGTGCGACACTCTTATCATATTATGAGTGAAATACATAGGTGTCGCAATATGGTTAAACATCTTACCATCGCTCTGACATATCCTTCTTTTCCAGTTTGTTTTTCTTTTCACATACTCCTTTATCTGCATCGATGCTTTGAATTAATATTATTTATATTTTCGCCGAGGTCTCCAAAACATATATATCATTCTTATTTTCACTTTCCACATATTTACCAAGGCAGTGTGTATTATTTATTTACTTATCTATGATATCTGTTCACCAATATCTGTACAGCGTGTGCCTGCTCAACTGGTATAGGTATTCACACTTTAGCGCTTACTCCATATGAGGTACTTTGTGTTCCCTCCACTGCTGGAACTTATATATTTGGCTCAAAGTGGTATCCTTTCCTATACACTGTTTCTTACTCCTCTTATTGGTTTTTTGATTATATATGTACTCTGGCACTCTCTGTTTTTATACTTTTATTGCTACTCTTTTGTTGCCGTGTAATTGTGTATCTAATAAAAATTATTTGTCTGGCATCCATTTGATTTAATCCAATTTCTTTTAGTATATTCAACATTTCGGTTGTATTATATGATACAGCAGGGGTGGTATGTGACAGTGATCTCACGCCCACACCCCTTGCTTTGCCATTTTTTTTGGTTGATGGATGCGCTGTTGTAAACATACCTTTGCGGTTCGTGGCAGGAGTTTAACGAGCGCCTCACTGGCCCTGGATACAATGGAACGCAAGCTTCCTGGTTTCCGGTTAGGTGAAACGCATACGTATACTTCGGGTCCACGTGACCGGATATTACATCATTATGGAGTGGATGGGGCTGGGTCGCGACGACGCGGCCGGCATATATAAACATGCCACCATACAAATGTCAGTATCCCCTGACGAAGCCCGCAAGCCAGGCTATACGCGTGGGGCGTTCATCCCTCTCCAGATCCGATCGTTTACTTATGGTAATGTAGCTATTTGTACCTTTATGCACTTTATTTTGCTCTGGACCTGTTATATGCGCCATTTCTTATGCTAGCTATTAATGTATATTTAATGTATATTTAATGTATATTTTCATGGTCCGGATTAATTTGTGATATATATACTGTGCACTTTAATGTCTAACTACTTACCTTGATGTCTATTTACCTATATTGTACTGGGGATTGTTGTGTGGTTTGTACCCTTTACCGGGTTTTTTAAGTGTGTTTTTATGTCGTATTCAATAAAATTCTTAGTGTCATTCTTGCACATCTCTTTTCTCATGTCTTGTATGCGAATATATGCAATGTTTTCCAAGGTGTTAAATGGAAAACAATGTTTCCTTCTGCTACCTTGAAAGGCAGCCCCCTTAGCACCAAGTATCACCTACAAGAAGTCTAATAAAATGGGGTGGGATTAAGTCAAATCAGTATATCGAATTCAGAAGGAACAGACTCCCAGCTGTAGACAGCACTGTTTCGACCTGGTTGGGTCTCCTCAGTACAGTTTAGGGAACTGGTTTGGCTGTGTGAGATGCTAATGACTAGGGTCAGACCGTAAGTGTACTCTTTATGGAATTAAAGCCACTATAAAGCATGTGGAGACTTAAAGCCATAGATCAGCGATGGCTAACCTTTTAGAGACCGAGTGCCCAAACTACAACCAAAACCCACTTATTAAAATGCAAAGAGTGCAATTGCAATTTAAGCAGTAACGGCTTTTAATTGTATTGGTGCCCTGAGGACACCAATTCAGTTGAAAGAAAGAGGAGAAATTCAATTTATCATTGTAGCTACTTTCCTGTATCCCCTGAATAGGATTGTGGGGCCCAGAGCAGGAGCTACAATAATAACGCAGCCTTGTCTGCACTTCCTTGCTCCTCCTGTAGATCCAGACAGCTAAGGATGTGTAGCACTGATCACAGCAGATCCTGGGTATCCAGGGTCTGCAGGAGGAGGTTTTGAGTTTTGTCTGGAAACTCTGTTCTGGGGTGATGCTTGGGTGCCCACAGAGAGTGCTCCGAGTGCCACCTCTGGCACCCGTGCCATAGCTTCGCCACCACTGCCATAGATGCTACACGATGGAATTCTACGAAGTAGCAAAAGGAAGCATTGTTTTCCATTTAACACCTTGGAAAACATATTTGCATACTTCTCTTGTTTTAGGAAATAAACAGTGGTACTCCTTCATATTTCTTTCTCTCCCAAGGAAAGGAAAGAAAAGAAGAAAATAAGGAAAGCAAAATAGGGCAAATCAGTAGTGATTCGTTCACTCACAAAACGATGTCTATGTGTATCAATTATTGATAGTTAATAGAGATGAGCGAACATACTCGTCCGAGCTTGATGCTCGCTCGAGCATTAGCGTACTCGCAACTGCTCGGTGCTCCAACCAGTATTTCGCCGGCTCGAGAAAATGTAATCTCGCAGCGTTTAGATATTTGGCGGCCAGAAACAGAGCCAGTCACAAGCCAGGAGACTCTGCAGTACACCCAGCATCATGTGGTACACTTACATGTCGATAGCAGTGGTTGGCTAGCCTGATCAGGTGACCCTGGAATATACTAGCCCCTGCCCACGCTGCTCGGATCATTCTCTGTCTGGATGCCGTTAGGGATAGAGCTGCTGCTGGTCAGGGATAGCGTTAGGGTGTTCTAGTAGATTACTGTTAGGCAGGAGTGATTCTCCAAGAACCTTACTGTTAGCCCTTGTTAGGGCTACATTAGGTATTCACTCTCCTGGACCCACGGTACAAGCAAAATCTTTCCAATCTCACCCCTGTAGAGGAAAGGAGTGTGAGAGTGCATGAATACCAGCAGGCCCTGGTGCACAAGCTGAAACAGTCTTTCCCATCTGACACCGCTAGCGGCAGAGGGCGTACTTCCACTAGACACGTAGGGAGGGAGAGTAGGCGAGCAGGAAGCTTTACAGGGGTATGCTTTATAAGGCCTTTGCCAGTTTCATGTCACCCCAGCAAGACACTGTCACCTGTCCCCAGTTTCGATAGAGTAGGGGTGATCTTTACAGAAAGATGGTGAGGGACTACGTAGCTAACCATACCATCGTCCTAAATGATCACACAGCTCCCTAAAACTACAGGGTTTCAAAGTTGGACATCTGGCCCGAACTGGCACTGTAGGCCTTGGAGGTTCTTGCCTGCCCTGCCACTAGCGTGTTGTCAGAGCGGGTTTTCAGTGCAGCTGGTGGCATCATCACCGATAAGCGTACACACCTGTCGACTGACAGCGCTGACAGGCTGACACTTATCAAGATGAATCAAGTATGGATTTCTCATGAATTCCATTCTCCACCAGGTGAAAGCATTTCAACCTGAAATAATTATTGTGTATGCACCCCTCCTCCTCATTCTCCTCTTTCTCCTCCTCTTTGTACTCTAAAGCAGAGGCAACTGGCTATTTTTTGCCAGGGCCAACTGGCTCTAGCTATAGTACTATATCTATTTAATTTTTCTGGAGGGCCACCTATCTGATCCTCTGTTTTAAACAATTTTTGGTATTGCCACATACAGGTACTCTCTCTATTTAATTTTTCTGGAGGGCCACCTACCCACCATTGCTGCCGCTTCTCTGGTTTGAAAATTTATTTGGACTGCCACATACAGGCACTATCCAAATTTACTTGTCTCCATAGCAGCCGCCACACATCGTCTTTATAGCAGCCTCCACATGTCGTCTTTATAGCTGCCTCCACATGTTGTCTCCATTGCTGCCTCCACACATTGTCTCCATTGCTACCTCCACACGTTGTCTCCATAGCTGCCTCCAAAGGTTGTCCACATAGCTGCCTCCATACATCTTCCCCTTAGCAAACGAGCTGTGTCCCGCAAAATTTTGGGTTGTTTTAACGGCTTCCACATCAAAATTGTTAACTTTGTTGCCACCCTGCTGTGTTATCCACAAAATATGCTGCCAAACTTTTATCATTGACCGATATTATTTCAGCGATAGTTGCGCATCTGTTTACGATCTTATCCCCCGCCATAAGCAGGCCAATTACTTATAAGAACAGTACTACACTTGATCTTACACAAAAGGTTTTTAGAAATGCTGTTTGTAGCCCCCGCCGGCATTAAAAATCATAATTTTTTCAAAGTAAATACTTCTGGCCCCAGGTCTATTTTGGGTTGGGAGGAGCTGAGAGGAAAGGGCTTGGACAGGTGAAAGCTCGCCTGGCAGCAGACCACCATCTCCATCCCAAGATCCAACTAACATCGTTTGAACTGCAGCAACCTTTAAGCTACAACCTATAACTAGAGATGAGCGAACATACTCGTCCGAGCTTGATGCTCGGTCGAGCATTAGCGTACTCGAAACTGCTCGTTGCTCGGACGAATACTTCCCCCGCTCGAGAAAAATGGCAGCTCCCGCCGTTTTGCTTTTGGCGGCCAGAAACAGAGCCAATCACAAGCCAGGAGACTCTGCACTCCACCCAGCATGACATGGTACCCTTACACGTCGATAGCAGTGGTTGGCTGGCCAGATCAGGTGACCCTGGGATAGACTAGCCGCTGCCCGCGCTGCTCGGATCATTCTGTGTCTGGATGCCGCAGGGAGAGAGCTGCTGCTGGTCAGGGAAAGCGTTAGGGTGTTCTATTAGCTTACTGTTAGGCAGGAGTGATTCTCCAAGAACCCAACAGCCCTTCTTAGGGCTACAATAACGTTATACTTTTTTTTTTTTATTTGCAGCTAGTACCATATGTGAGGAATTTGCAGGGGACTTCTACCGTTGTGTTTAGCTCTTAGTGACACACATATCCACCTCAAACACCAAAGTGGGAAAATTTATTAGGGTTTGTTCAATTAGGCACAGTCTGCCATTTACTTTTTAGTTTACGTTTATTTTTTTAATACTCAGTGTTCATCTCCTTGCATAGTAGTGTGCTTTCATACTTGGCTAGAAAATAGCCATAGGAGAATCCAAACGGCTTATTTACGCCTACAGTACGTTATATATATTTGATTTCTGGTTGATCTGCTGGTGGCTTACTTGCTGCAGTGCATCTACTAGCAAATTGTGAGCAATTGGTAGTGAGACTTGCGACCCTGTGTTTGCGCTTAGTGACGCACATATCCTTGCAAAGACCGAAGTGGGAAAATTTATTAGGGTTGGATTTCAATTAGGCACAGTCTGCCATTTCCTTTTTTATTTACGTTTATTTTGTTTAATAACTCAGCGTCATCTCATCTGGCATAGTAGTGTGCTTTCATACTTGGCTAGAAAATAGCCATAGGAGAATCCAACGGCTTACTTACGCCTAGCCTACGTAGCGTTATATATATTTGATTTCTGGTTGATCTGCTGGTGGCTGTACTTGTCTGCTGCATCTACTAGCAAATTGTGAGCAATTTGTAGTAACTTGCGACCGCTGTTGTTTGCGCTTAGTGACGCACATATCCATCGCAAAGACCGAAGTGGGAAAATTTATTAGGGGTTGATTTCAATTAGGCACAGTCTCCATTTCCTTTTTATTTACATTTATTTTGTTTAACTCAGCGTCATCTCATCTGGCATAGTAGTGTGCTTTCATACTTGGCTAGAAAATAGCCATAGGAGAATCCAAACGGCTTACTTACGCCTACAGTAGCTTTATATTATTGATTCTGGTTGATCTCTGTGGCTGTACTTGCTGCAGTGCATCTACTAGCAAATTGTGAGCAATTTAGTGAGACTTGCGACCGCTGTGTTTTGCTTAGTGACGCACACTATCACTCGCAAAGACCGAAGTGGGAAATTTATTAGGGGTTGGATTTCAATTAGGCACAGTCTGCCATTTCCTTTTTATTTACGTTTATTTTGTTTATAACTCAGCGTCATCTCATCTGGCATAGTAGTGTGCTTTCATACTTGGCTAGAAAATAGCCATAGCAATAGGAAGCATCGTTTGGTTTTAAAAACTAAAAAACACAAAAAAAAACAAAAACACAAAAAGTAAAAAAAATTAAAGGTATAACTCTCATTTTCAAAATGTTTAACCCGAGGGCTAGGGGTAGAGGACGAGGGCGGGACGTGGGCGTACAACTACTGCAGGGGTCAGAGGCCGTGGTCCTGGGGCGGTGAGACACCACCTGCTTATGAGGGAGCAGGGGAACGCCGCAGAGCTACACTCCCTAGGTTCATGTCTGAAGTTACTGGGACTCGTGGTAGAGCACTGTAGGCCAGAACAGTGCGAACAGGTGATGTCGTGGATTGCCGACAATGCTTCGAGCAATTTGTCCACAGTCAGTCTTCCACGCAGTCCACCACTGTCACCGAAATCGCCACTCCTCCAGCTCCTGCACCTCAGCCTCCTCCCCCCCTGTCTGCCCCCTCCCAGGAAATTTGGCCTTTGAACCGGCATACTCTGAGGAAACTGTTTTCTGGACCCTTCCCACACTCACAAACCAGTTGTCCGGTCGCTGCTGAGCAATTTTCCGATGCCCAGGTTTTCCACCAGTTCGCAGTCTGTGGGTGATGATGACCTTCTTGACGTAGTGGAAGAAGTGTGTAAAGAGGTTCCGACGATGAGGAGACACGTTGTCAGCAGTGGGGAAGTTGTTGTCAGGGCACGAAGTCCGAGGGGGGAGCAGACTGAGGGATCGGAGGATGATGAGGTGACGACCCACTGGGTTGATAGGCCGGGTGAACACAGTGCTTCTGAGACGGAGGAGAGTCCTCGACCACAGGTTGGAAGGGCAGTGGTGGGGCCAGACGGAGAGGCAGGGCCAGAGCTGGTGCATCAGCGCCAAATGTGTCAACTAGTGAGCTCCCGTGGCGAGGGCTCTTGCGGCGAGGGCTAGATCTTCAGAAGTCTGGAGGTTCTTTAAGGAAACACCGGATGACCGACGGACTGTGGTGAGCAACATTTGCCAAACCAGGCTCAGCAGGGTTCCACCACTACTAGCTTAACTACCACCAGTATGGCAGGCATATGAATGCTAAACACCCCACTCAGTGGCAACAAGCCCGTTCACCTCCGGCCGGCACACCACTGCTCCTTCCCCTGTGTCAGCTGATAGTCAGCCCCTGCCCAGGACCCTGCCACAAAAACCCCATCGTCGCCTCCACGATCCTCCACAGCACTCCACCAGCGTTCAGCTCCCATACCCAGACGCTGGAGCGGAACGCAAATATAGTGCAACTCACCCGCACGCCCAAGCCCTTAAGTCCACATCTCCAGATCTTAGCCGAGTCTGCCTATGAGTGCTGTTACCCACTCAGAGCCTTCCAGTAGGAGAGAGCGCTGTTCGCCACGCAGCCCGTCGCGCCGCCCCCGCTCTGCGTGCGCCACTTTTCCCATTGCCGTCCAGCCTGCACCAGCACGTGTCAGACAACATCATCGTGCCCTGACCAACGCCGTTTCTGACAAGGTCCACCTGACCACGGACACGTGGACGAGTGCTGCCGGGCAGGGCCACTATATATCGCTGACGGCACATTGGGTTAACTTGGTGGAGGCTGGGACCGAGTCTGACCCTGCGGCTGGTCATATCTGCCGACGCCGAGGATTGCGGGCCTACCTCGGTCCAGGTGTTTCAGGCCTACTATGCTAAGCGACAGCAGGCGGTGCTCAAACTGCTGAGCCTAGGCGATAAAAGCACACCGCCCAAGAGCTATTACGCATCACGCGCAGTATCTCTGCACCCTCCTGACCCACTGGTTGTGTGTGACAACGGCCGTAACCTGGTGGCGCTCTGCAACTTGGCAGACTGACACAGGTGCCATGCCTGGCCCATGTGTTAAATCTGATAGTTCAGTTTCCTCAAGACATACCCCAATCTGTCTGATTTGCTCACGAAGGTGCGCCGCATCTGTGCGCATTCAGAAGTCCACACAGATGCTGCCACTCTCAGGGCAGCGGCACGCCGCCTCCAACTGCCCGCTCACCGACTGTTGTGCGACGTGCCCGCGAGGTGGAATTCAACACTGACATGTTATCCAGAGTTTACCAGCAGCGCAGAGCGATTGTAGAACTGCCAGATGTCAAACTTCCACCAGAAGTAGTCAGGTCAGTCAGCTTCCTCAAGTCTACAATGAGGAGTGGACGTGGATGTCTGATATCTGTCAGGTGCTGAGTAACTTTGAGGAGTCAACACAGATGGTCAGTGGCGATGCCGCCATCATCAGCCTCGCCATCCCGCTGCTTGGCCTGTTGAAAAACTCTCTGATCAGCATGAAGTCGGAAGCTTTGCGCTCGTCACAAGAGACGGGGAAGAAGATTCCCTTGTTGATAGCCAAAGCACCCTTAGGTCTGTTTCTCAGCGCATATCGGAGGAGGTGGAGGTGGAGGAGGATGAGGAGGAGAGAATGTTGGCGAGACACAAGAGGGGACCATTGTTGAGTCCTTCACTGTTCAGCGTGTATGGGCAGAAAGAGGAGTTGGAGGAGTTGGAGGAGGAGGAAATGGACAGTCAGGCCAGTGAGGGGAGTGAATTCTTACGCTTGTACTCTGGCGCATATGGCAGATTCATGCTCCCGATCAACCAGAAATCAACAGATAATAAAGCTACTGTACGTAAGTAAGCCGTTTGGATCTCTATGGCTTTTTCTAGCCAAGTATGAAAGCACACTACTAGCCAGATGAGATGACGCTGAGTTATTAACAAATAAATGTAAATAAAAAAGGAAATGGCAGACTGTGCCTAATTGAAATCCAACCCCTAATAAATTTTCCCACTTCGGTCTTTGCGATGGATATTGTGCGTCACTAAGCGCAAAACACAGCGGTCCAAGTCTCACACACAATTGCTCCAATTTGCTATAGAATGCACTGCAGCAATACAGCCACCAGCAGATCAACCAGAAATCAAATATATATAACGCTACTGTAGGCGTAAGTAAGCCGTTGGATTCTCCTATGGCTATTTTCTAGCCAGATAAAGCACACACTAATGCCAGATGAGATGACGTGATTTATTAAACAAAATAAACGTAAAATAAAAAGGAAATGGCAGACTGTGCCTATTGAAATCCAACCCCTAATAAATTTTCCACTTCGGTCTTTGCAATGGATATGTGCGTCACTAAGCGCAAACACAGCGGTCGCAAGTCTCACTACAATTGCTCACAATTTGCTAGTAGATGCACTGCAGCAAGTACAGCCACCAGCAGATCAACACGAAATCAAATATATACGCTACTGTGTAATAAGCCGTTTTTGGATTCTCCTATGGCTATTTTCTAGCCAGTATGAAAGCACACTACTATGCAAGATGAGATGACAGCTGAGTTATTAAAAAAAAACGTAAATAAAAAGTAAATGGCAGACTGTGCCTAATTGAAATCAAACCCTAATAATTTTCCCACTTTGGTGTTTGAGGTGGATATGTGTGTCACTAAGAGCTACACCAACGGTAGCCAGTCCCCCTGCAAATTCCTCACAATATGGGTACTAGCTGCAAATAAAAAAAAAAAAGTATAACGTGTATTGTGACCCTAAGAAGGGCTTGTTGGGTTCTTGGAGAATCACTCCTGCCTAACAGTAAGCTAATAGAACACCCTAACCCTTTCCCTGACCAGCAGCAGCTCTCTCCCTAGCGGCATCCAGACACAGATGACCGAGCAGCGCGGGCAGCGGCTAGTCTATCCCAGGGTCACCTGATCTGGCCAGCCAACCACTGCTATCGCGTGTAAGGGTACCATGTCATGGCGGGTGGAGTGCAGAGTCTCCTGGCTTGTGATTGGCTCTGTTTTCTGGCCGCCAAAAAGAAACGCGGGAGCTGCCATTTTCTCGACGGAGCGGGAAGTATTCGTCCGAGCAACGAGCAGTTTCGAGTACGCTAATGCTCGACCGGCATCAACTCGGGCGAGTATGTTCGCTCATCTCTAGTTATAGGTTGTAGCTTAAAGGTTGCTGCAGTTCAAACGATTTTAGTTGGATCTTGGGATGGAGATGGTGGTTCGCTGCCAGGCGAGCTTTCACCTGTCCCAAGCCCTTTCCTCTCAGCTCCTCCCAACCCAAAATAGACCTGGGGCCAGAAGTATTTACTTTGAAAAAATTATGATTTTTAATGCCGCGGGGGCTACAAACGCATTTCTAAAACCTTTTGGTAAGATCAAGTGTAGTACTGTTCTTATAAGTAATTGGCCTGCTTATGGCGGGGATAAGATCGTAAACAGATGCGCAACTATCGCTGAAATAATATCGTCAATGATAAAAGTTGGCAGCATATTTGTGGATAACACAGCAGGGTGGCAACAAAGTTAACACATTTTGATGTGGAAGCCGTTAAAACAAACCCAAATTTTGCGGGACACAGCTCGTTTGCTAAGGGGAAGATGTATGGAGGCAGCTATGGGACAACCTTGGAGGCAGCTATGGAGACAACGTGTGTAGGTAGCAATGGAGACAATGTGTGAGGCAGCAATGGAGAACAACATGTGGAGGCAGCTATAAAGACGACATGTGGAGGCTGCTATAAAGACGATGTGTGGCGGCTGCTATGGAGACAAGTAAATTTGGATAGTGCCTATATGTGGCATCCAAATAAATTTTCAACCAGAGAAGCGGCAGCAATGGTGGGTAGGTGGGCCCTCCAGAAAAATTAAATAGAGAAGTACCTGTATGTGGCAATACCAAAATTGTTTTAAAAAAGGATCAGATAGGTTGGCCCTCCAGAAAAATTAAATAGATATAGTACTATAGCTAGAGCCGTTGGCCCTGGCAAAAAATAGCCAGTTGCCTCTGCTTTAGAGTACAAAGAGGAGGAGAAAGAGGAAATAGGAGGAGGGGTGCATACACAATAATTATTTCAGGTTGAATGCTTTCCACCTGGTGGAGAATGGAATTCATGAGAATCCATACTTGATTCATCTTGATAAGTGTCAGCCTGTCAGCGCGCTGTCAGTCGCCATGTGTTACGCTTATCGGTGATGATTGCCACCAGCTGCACTGAAAACCCCGCTCGACACACGCAGTGGCAGGGCAGGCAAGAACCTCCAAGGTCTACAGTGCCAGTTCGGGCCAGATGTCCAACTTTGAAACCCTGTAGTTTTAGGATTGTTGATCATTTAGGACGATGGTATGGTTAGCTACGTAGTCCCTCACCATCTTTCTGTAAAGATCACCCTACTCTATCGAAACTGGGGACAGGTGACAGTGTCTTGCTGGGGTGACATGAAACTGGCAAAGGCCTTATAAACATACCCCTGTAACAGCTTCCTGCTCGCCTACTCTCCCTCCTACGTGTCAGGGAAGTACGCCCTCTGCCGCTAGCGGGTGTCAATGGGAAAGACTGTTTCAGCTTGTGCACCAGGGCCTGCTGGTATTCATGCACTCTCACACTCCTTTCCTCTACAGGGTGAGTTGTGAAAATTTGCTTGTACCGGGGTCCAGGAGAGTGAATACCTAATGTAGCCCTAACAAGGGCTAACAGTAAGGTTTCTTGAGAATCACTCCTGCCTAACAGTAATCACTAGAACACCCTAACGCTATCCCTGACCAGCAGCAGCTCTATCCCTAACGGCATCCAGACAGAGAATGATCCGAGCAGCGTGGGCAGGGGCTAGTATATTCCAGGTCACCTGATCAGGCTAGCCAACCACTGCTATCGACATGTAAGTGTACCACATGATGCTGGTTGTACTGCAGAGTCTCCTGGCTTGACTGCTCTGTTTCTGGGCCGCAAATATCTACACGCTGCGAGATTACATTTCTCGAGCCGGCGAAATACTGGTTGGAGCACCGAGCAGTTGCGAGTACGCTAATGCTCGAGCGACATCAGCTCGGACGAGTATGTTCGCTCATCTCTATTAACTACTAATCAATAATTGATACCATAGACATCGTTTTGTGAGTGAACGAATCACTACTGATTTGCCCTATTTTGCTTTCCTTATTTTCTTCTTTTCTTTCTTTCCTTTCCTTGGGAGAGAAAGAAATATGAAGGAGTACCACTGTTTATTTCCTAAAACAAGAGAAGTATGCAATATGTTTTCCAAGGTGTTAAATGGAAAACAATGCTTCCTTTGCTACTTCGTAGAATCAATTCCATCGTGTAGCATCTATGGCAGTGGTGGCGAAGCTATGGCAAACGGGTGCCAGAGGTGGCACTCGGAGCACTCTCTGTGGGCACCCAGCATCACCCCAGAACAGAGTTTACCCGACAAAACTCAAACCTCCTCTGCAGACCCTGGATACCAGGATCTGCTGTGATCAGTGCTACACATCCTTACTGTCTGGATCTACAGAGAGCAAGGAAGTTGCAGACAAGGCTCCGTATTATTGTAGCTCTGCTCTGGCCCGCCCACAATCCTATTCAGGGGACAGGAAAGTAGCTACAATGATAAATTGAATTTCTCCTCTTCTCTCTTCACACTGAATTGTGTCCTCAGGCACCAATACAATTAAAAGCCGTTACTGCTTAAATTGCAATTGCACTCTTTGCATTTTAATAAGTGGTTTGGTTGTAGTTTGGGCACTCGGTCTCTAAAAGGTTAGCCATCGCTGATCTATGGCTTTAAGTCTCCACATGCTTATAGTGGCTTTAATTCCATAAAGAGACACTTACGGTCTGACCCTAGTCATTAGCATCTCCACACAGCCAAACAGTTCCCTAAACCTGTACTGAGGAGACCCAACCAGGTCGAAACAGTGCTTGTCTCAGCTGGGAGTCTGTTCCTTCTGAATTCGATATACTGATTTGACTTAATCCCACCCCATTTTATTAGACTTCTTGTAGGTGATACTGGTGCTAAGGGGGCTGCCTTTCAAGGTAGCAGAAGGAAACATGTTTCCATTTAACACCTTGGAAAACATTGCATATATCCGCATACAAGACATGAGAAAAGAGATGTGCAAGAATGACACTAAGAATTTTATTGAATACGACATAAACACACTTAAAAAAACCCGGTAAAGGGTAACAACCAACAACAATCCCAGTACAATATAGGTAAATAGACATCAAGGTAAGTAGTTAGACATTAAGTGCACAGTATAATATCACAAATTAATCCGGACCATGAAAATATACATTAAATATACATTAAATATACATTAATAGCTAGCATAGAAATGGCGCATATAACAGGTCCAGAGCAAAATAAAGTGCATAAAGGAAGTACAATAGCTACATTACCATAAGTAAAACGATCGGATCTGGAGAGGGATGAACGCCCCACGCGTATAGCCTGGCTGCGGCTTCGTCAGGGTACTGACATTTGTATGGTGGCATGTTTTATATATGCCGGCCCGTCGTCGCGACCCAGCCCCATCCACTCCATAATGATGTAATATCCGGTCACGTGGACCCGAAGTATACGTATGCGTTTCCCTAACCGGAAACCAGGAAGCTTGCGTTCCATTGTATCCAGGGCCAGTGAGGCGCTCGTTAAACTCCTAGCCACGAACCGCAAGGTATGTTACAACAGCGCATCCATCAACCAAAAAAAATGGCAAAGCAAGGGGTGTGGGCGTGAGATCACTGTCACATACCACCCTGCTGTATCATATAATACAACCGAAATGTTGAATATACTAAAAGAAATTGAATTAAATCAAATGGATGCCAGACAAATAATTTTATTAGATACACAATTACCGGCAACAAAAGATAGCAATAAAAGTATAAAAACAGAGAGTGCCAAAATACATATATAATCAAAAAACCAAATAGAGTAAGAAACAGTGTATAGGAAAAGATACCACTTGAGCAAAATATAAGTTCCAGCAGTGGAGGGAACACAAAGTACCTCATATGGAGTAAGCGCTAAAGTGTGAATACCTATACCAGTTGAGCAGGCCACCGTACAGATATTGGTGAACAATATCATAGATAAGTAAATAAATAATACACACTGCCTTGGTAAATATGTGGAAAGTGAAAATAAAATGATATATATGTTTTGGAGACTCGGCGAAAATAATAATAATATTAATTCAAAGCATCGAGCAGATAAAGGAGTATGTGAAAAAGAAAACAAACTGGAAAAGAAGGATATGTCAGAGCGATGGTAAGATGTTTAACCATATTGCGACACCTATGTATTTCATCATAATAATGATAGAGTGTCGCACATGACATAGTATCTACGATGACATAAAAAAATAATTAAACTAGGCAAACTCTATAGTTAGTAGACTAAGGCAACAAGTAAGATCACGAAAAAAACGTATGGAGCTAAGATTACATAAAAAACATGATCGATGAAAAAAAAAAAACTGTGGCACAGTGTGAAAACTACCATTCAGCGGGTATGAGTATCAGCGAAGGCATCAGTGTATGCCATAAAATGTGTATTCAGATCATGTGCATAACGATATATCATGCTGACTACGGCCGTTTATAGAGTGTCAATAGAAGCACAAACATACAAACTAAATACTCAAGGCTGCTCAGGTAAACAGCCAGACGGCTTCAATACTGAAGACATAAATCCGTGGAAGCAGAGAACGCCGGCGAAATATACAAGGACGTGCTCATGTAGCAAAACTCCAAGGTTGTCGAGGTATATCTCTCACGCATTTTATAATGTCTAGTATCTGCAGCTACTAACCAATATGTTTGTTACGTAAACCAAATATCGCAGAAAACACTTTTTATAATTAGAAACGGCGATCCACCCATAGGAATGTGCCAACTTTAAAGGAGATGGCATATCCAAGTATCAAATCTGAAGTGAAACAGTGGTGCATATAAAGTGCGCAGTGCACATAGTAAATGTGATCATAGGATAAGGTAAGGCCGTGGTATTAGAACAATATATCAACCGGAAAGTTGTATTAGAAATGAGATGGAACTAAGACGAGGCTCATTGTGTAAAAGTAAAAGGCAACAATCCACAAGAGAGGTAGTTAGTCAAATAGGAGATATGTGATTTCTAGAACTATAACATATCAAGACATCAAACCGAAAGTAAATAGTGCATCAAGTCACAGTGTGTATGTGGGTACTATGTCATTGATAGGGCAAGGCCAGTTAGTAATAATTCATAGAACGAGAAGGAAGGCTGTGGCAGGGGCAGAATGGAGGGAGAGCTGGGCCCGGCGAGGCGGCCTGGGCACACACAAGAGAGACTACAATGCTAAATATATAATGATATAACAGACAATGATATAAAATCGACGAACGATCACATTCATAGAGCATAATAAAAACCAACACAAACTAAACAAAGACCAAACACCAAGAACATGTTAATCTTTTCTCATGTCTTATATCAAGTACCTTTTAGATGTGTGACACAATACTTCTTTCTATACCAATTCCCCATTTCATTGAAAAAGTACTATATATTCGCATACTTCACAGAATTCCCTAGTGGAGTGTCTATGGCTTTAAGTTCTTCAGTGCCATAGGGTGCCTTACTGACAAACTCTCCATAAGGAGAACTCCTACATTCTGACCCCTTTTCATAAAACAACAAATTCCCAACTTTATTTTCATAACGTTGTTAAAACTATAAGTAATCATAGTAGGTGTAATATCATATCCACCCAGACCAAACCTGCAGCATCCAGGCCGCAGGATTGCAGGACAGTCTAGCCTTCATGAGAGACATGGTACAGTACATCAGAAGTAGCTACAATCGTGCATACTGGTGAGCGGGTAAAGTATTGCACAAAGCGTGATCTGGGTAAAATGTTTTGTAACCATGTAGCTGATGTATTCTGACTAGAGATGTCAAATTATTCTAACAAAGTGGAATTCATTTCGAATTTCAGGAAACCTTCAGTTCTGCACTAATCCAAAGTTTACAGTGATTCCTGGTAACATATTTTATTTCCCCTTATTAGCAAAATGGCCGCAAGCACAACGTGTTACACGGGCAGAGAACTCTGGGAAGGAGAAGAACACCCTCAATCACATGTAAAGACATTAGTAACCATCAGCGAGCTGCAGCTTATGTGATGTCACAGCCCTATAAAAACAGACGGCCATTTGCAATCCCGTCATTTGATAACTGCATGTGCGGTTTCTAGCGTCTAGCTTTTGGGGATCTGTATACCCCAAATTTCAATTCTTTTTGTTGCTAAAGTTTCATATCAAGAAATCCGTGTCAAATCAACATAGTTGCTGAAGTGATTTTTTCTCCAAAGTCCAGGTGTCAGTTTTTGTGGTTCTGTATTCCCCAAATTTACATTTGTCGGTGGCGCGCATCTCTACCTCCCCGACTCCTGCGGCGTCCTCTGTGCTGCCGCGCTCGTGCGCGCGTCCCATCTCCTAGGGCGCGCACGTGCCGGCTCGCTGAGATTTAAAGGGCCACGTGCGCCATTAATTGGCGCTGGCCATTTGGACTATTCTATATAAGCCTGCCTCTTCCTGCAAGCCCTTCGGATCTTTGTGCCTCACAGCCTGAGAGAAAGCTATTCTGCGATTTGCCTGTGATTCCTGTGTCTTTGAGTTCCTGTGTCTCCTGTGTACCTGATCTCCTACCTGTCTCTCCGTTTCAGTGTTACCTGACTCCTCCGTGTTCTGTGTTACCTAGACTTCCTCCGTGTTCCTGTGTTTCCTGACCTCCTCCATGTTCTGTGTTACCTGAGCTCCTCCTGTTCCCGTGTACCAGTGTTCCTCCTCGTGCTGCTGTCCTGTGTTCCCGTACCCTCCTGCTTGGACCCCTGTTGTGACTATGGACCCGACTCTGACGTTTGCACCTCTGCCGCCTGCCCTTGTGCCTGGACTCGACCACGAGATTTTCAGCTGTCTCTGTACTTCTACCTTGCCGCCATTGCAGACAAGTCACGCCTGAGGAACGACTCGTGGTACCATCGCGCAGCTTGTCTAACCCCCTTGCGGCGGGCTCTGGTGAAAACCGGGTACCACTCAGACTCCGGTCCCAGGTCGTGGCTTGTGTCATCGTCTGAAGTGGTCCAGAGGATCCACACCTGCAAGCCTGACCATGGAGTGTCTTCTAGGGCTGGCCTCCACACCATGGACACATGTGGACCAACATGTCATGTGTAAGGCTTATCAACTGGTACAAGGATTTTCATGGAAGCCCATTCCTGGGAGTCTTCCCACCCGGTCTTTATGGCAGCCCACACCTACTGGTGGCTGTAGTTGTTGCAGTGCATCTACTAGTAAATTGTGAGCAATTTGGAGTCAGACTTGCGACCACTGTGTTTTAGTGACGCACATATCCATCGCAAAGACCGAAGTGGGAAAATTTATTAGGGCCCGGGGTTGTATTTCAATTAGGCACAGTCTGCCATTTCCTTTTTTATTTTACGTTTATTTTTTTCATAACTCAGCGTCATCTCATCTGGCATAGCAGTGTGCTTTCATACTTGGCTATAAAATAGCCATAGCAATAGGATAGCATCGTTTGGTTTTAAAAACTAAAAAACACAAAAAAAAACAAGTTATAACTCTCATTTTCAAAATGTTTAACCCGAGGGCTAGGGGTAGAGGACGAGGGCGGGGACGTGGGCGTCCAACTACTGCAGGGGTCAGAGGCCGTGGTCCTGGGCGGGGTGAGACACCACCTGCTTATGAGGGAGCAGGGGAACGCCGCAGAGCTACACTCCCTAGGTTCATGTCTGAAGTTACTGGGAATCGTGGTAGAGCACTGTTGAGGCCAGAACAGTGCGAACAGGTGATGTCGTGGATTGCCGACAATGCTTCGAGCAATTTGTCCACCAGTCAGTCTTCCACGCAGTCCACCCATGTCACCGAAATCGGCACTCCTCCAGCTCCTGCACCTCAGCCTCCTCCCCCCCAGTCTGCCCCCTCCCAGCAAAATTTGCCATTTGAACCGGCATACTCTGAGGAACTGTTTTCTGGACCATTCCCACAGTCACAAACCACTTGTCCGGTTGCTGATGAGCAATTTTCCGATGCCCAGGTTTTCCACCAGTCGCAGTCTGTGGGTGATGATGACCTTGTTGACGTACTGGAAGAAGTGTGTAAAGAGGTGTCCGACGATGAGGAGACACGGTTGTCAGACAGTGGGGAAGTTGTTGTCAGGGCAGGAAGTCCGAGGGGGGAGCAGACTGAGGGATCGGAGGATGATGAGGTGACAGACCCAAGCTGGGTTGAGAGGCCGGGTGAACACAGTGCTTCTGAGACGGAGGAGAGTCCTCGACCAGAACAGGTTGGAAGAGGCAGTGGTGGGGCCAGACGGAGAGGCAGGGCCAGAGCTGGTGCATCAGCGCCAAATGTGTCAACTAGTGAAGCTCCCGTGGCAAGGGCTCCTGCGGCGAGGGCTAGATTTTCAGAAGTCTGGAGGTTCTTTAAGGAAACACCGGATGACCGACGGACTGTGGTGTGCCACATTTGCCAAACCAGGATCAGCAGGGGTTCCACCACTAATAGCTTAACTACCACCAGTATGCGCAGGCATATGAATGCTAAACACCCCACTCAGTGGCAACAAGCGCGTTCACCTCCGGCCGTGCACACCACTGCTCCTTCCCCTGTGTCAGCTGATAGTCAGCCCCCTGCCCAGGACCCTGCCACAAAAACCCCATCGTCGCCTCCACGATCCTCCACAGCATCCACCAGCGTTCAGCTCTCCATACCCCAGACGCTGGAGCGGAAACGCAAATATAGTGCAACCCACCCGCACGCCCAAGCCCTTAATGTGCACATCTCCAGATTGCTAAGCCTGGAGATGCTGCCCTATAGGCTAGTAGAGACCGAGGCCTTTCGCAACCTCATGGCGGCGGCCGCCCCTCGGTATTCGGTCCCCAGCCGCCACTACTTTTCCCGATGTGCCGTCCCAGCCCTGCACCAGCACGTGTCAGACAACATCATCCGTGCCCTGACCAACGCCGTTTCTGACAAGGTCCACCTGACCACGGACACGTGGACGAGTGCTGCCGGGCAGGGCCACTATATATCGCTGACGGCACATTGGGTTAACTTGGTGGAGGCTGGGACCGAGTCTGACCCTGGGGCTGCTCATATACTGCCGACGCCGAGGATTGCGGGGCCTACCTCGGTCCAGGTGTTTCAGGCCTACTATGCCTCCTCCTCCTCCCACCCCTCCTCCACCTCCTCCTCCGAACTACCATCCGTGGGCACGGCGCCATCAGTCGGTAGCTCTAGGCACAGCAGCAGTGCCGTCGCTAAGCGACAGCAGGCGGTGCTCAAACTGCTGAGCCTAGGCGACAAAAGGCACACCGCCCAAGAGCTATTACAGGGCATCACGGCGCAGACTGATCTGTGGCTGGCACCGCTGAACCTCAAGCCGGGAATGGTTGTGTGTGACAACGGCCGTAACCTGGTGGCGGCTCTGCAACTCGGCAGACTGACACATGTGCCATGCCTGGCCCATGTGTTAAATCTGATAGTGCAGCGTTTCCTCAAGACATACCCCAATCTGTCTGATTTGCTCACGAAGGTGCGCCGCATCTGTGCGCATTTCAGGAAGTCCAGCCCAGATGCTGCCACTCTCAGGGCAGCGCAGCGCCGCCTCCAACTGCCCGCTCACCGACTGTTGTGCGACGTGCCCACGAGGTGGAATTCAACACTGACCATGTTATCCAGAGTTTACCAGCAGCGCAGAGCGATTGTAGACTGCCAGATGTCAACTTCCACCAGAACTGGTAGTCAGGTCAGTCAGCTTCCTCAAGTCTACAATGAGGAGTGGACGTGGATGTCTGATATCTGTCAGGTGCTGAGTAACTTTGAGGAGTCAACACAGATGGTCAGTGGCGATGCCGCCATCATCAGCCTCACCATCCCGCTGCTTGGCCTGTTGAAAAACTCTCTGATCAGCATGAAGTCGGAAGCTTTGCGCTCGTCACAAGAGACGGGGGAAGAAGATTCCCTTGTTGATAGCCAAAGCACCCTTAGGTCTGTTTCTCAGCGCATATCGGAGGAGGTGGAGGTGGAGGAGGATGAGGAGGAAGAGGAGGAGAATGTTGGCGAGACACAAGAGGGGACCATTGTTGAGTCCTTCACTGTTCAGCGTGTATGGGCAGAAGAAGAGGAGTTGGAGGAGTTGGAGGAGGAGGAAATGGACAGTCAGGCCAGTGAGGGGAGTGAATTCTTACGCGTTGGTACTCTGGCGCATATGGCAGATTTCATGCTAGGCTGCCTATCCCGTGACCCTCGCGTTCAAAGAATTTATTCCAGCACCGATTACTGGGTATTCACTCTCCTGGACCCACGGTACAAGCAAAATCTTTCCACTCTCATCCCTGGAGAGGAAAGGAGTGTGAGAATGCATGAATACCAGCAGGCCCTGGTGCACAAGCTGAAACAGTATTTCCCTTCTGACAGCGCTAGCGGCAGAGTGCGTAGTTCTGCGGGACAAGTAGCGAGGGAGAGTAGGCGAGCAGGCAGCTTGTCCAGCACTGGCAAGGGTACGCTTTACAAGGCTTTTGCCAGCTTTATGTCACCCCAGCAAGACACTGTCACCTGTCCCCAGTCTCGGCAGAGTAGGGCTGATCTTTACAGAAAGATGGTGAGGGAGTACGTAGCTGACCATACCATCGTCCTAAATGATCACACAGCTCCCTACAACTACTGGGTTTCAAAGCTGGACATGTGGCACGAACTGGCGCTGTACGCCTTGGAGGTTCTTGCCTGCCCTGCCGCTAGCGTCTTGTCCGAGCGGGTTTTCAGTGCAGCTGGTGGCATCATCACCGATAAGCGTACACGCCTGTCGACTGACAGCGCTGACAGGCTGACGCTTATTAAGATGAATAAAGCGGATTCTCATAATTTCCAATCTCCACCAGGTGAAGGAAGCCAACCTGAAAATTTATCCATCCTCCTCATTTTCTCCTTTCTTCCTCCTCTTGTACAGTAAGCAGAGGAAAACTGGCTATTTTTTGACAGGGCCCCACTGGCTCTAGCTATAGTACTTTATGCATTTAATTTTTTGGAGGGCCACCGACCCGGTCCGCTGTTTAAACAATTTTTGGGAGTGCCACATACAGGCACTCAATCTATTCAATTTTTTGAGGGCACCTACCTGCTCCTCTGGTTTGAAAACTTTTTGGACTGCCACATACAGGCACTCAATCTATTCAATTTTTCTGGAGGGCCACCTACTGCTTCTTGGTTTGAAACTTTTTTGGACGGCCACATACAGGCACTCAATCTATTTCATTTTTCTGGAGGCCACATACGCTCCTCTGGTTTGAAAACTTTTTGGACTGCCACATACAGGCACTCAATCTATTCCATTTTTCTGGAGGGCCCCCTACCTGCTCTCTGGTTTGAAAAGTTTTTGGGACTGCCACATATAGGCACTCAATCTATTTTTTCTGGAGGGCCACTACCTGCTCTCTGGTTTGAAAACTTTTTGTACTGCCACACATACAGGCACTCAATCTATTTCATTTTTCTGGAAGGCCACCTACTGTCCTGTGGTTTGAAAACTTTTTGGGACGGCCACATACAGGCACTCAATCTATTTCATTTTTTGGAGGGCCACCCTACTGCTCTCTGGTTTGAAAACTTTTTTGGACTGCCACATACAGGCACATCAATCTATTTCATTTCGGAGGCCACCTACCTGCTCTCTGGTTTGAAACTTTTTTGGACGCGGCCACATACAAGGCACTCAATCTATTTCATTTTCTGGAGGGCCACCTACCTGCTCCTCTGGTTTGAAAATTTTTGGGACGCCACATGGCACTCAATCTATTTCATTTTTCTGAGGGCCACCTACCTGGCTCCTTGGTTTGAAACTTTTGGGACTGCCACATACAGGCACTCAATCTATTTCATTTTTCTGGAGGGCCACCTACTGCTCCTCTGGTTTGAAAAGTTTTTTGGACTGCCACATACAGGCACTATCCAAATTAAATTGCTCCATAGCAGCCTCACACGTGTTGTCTCCATGCTACCTCCAAAAGTTGTCCATATAGCTGCCTCCATACATCGTCCCTTTATCAAACGAGGTGTGTCAGGCAGAAATTTGGGTTGTTTTCATGGATTCCACATCAAAGTTGTTAACTTTGTCGCCACCCAGCTGTGTTATCCACAAAATATATGGCAAACTTTTATCATTTACCAATATATTTCAGCGTTCTTGCGCTTCTGTTACATTCCCCTCACCCGCCATATCCTAAACTTATAGAACGCTACTACACTTGATCTTATACAAAAGGGTAGAAGTGCTGTTTGGGAGTAGCCAGAGACAGGGGCTTGGATTGGCGAAAGCTCGCCTGGCAGCGGAGCGCCAGCTCCATGCCAAGATCCAACTAACATAGTTTTAACTGCAGCACCTTTAATCTACTACTAGTTCACTGCCTCCATACATGGTCCCCTTATCAAACGAGCTGTGTCAGGCAGAATTTTGGGTTGTTTTCATGGCTTCCATGTTAACTTTGTCGCCACCCTGCTGTGTAATCCACAAAATATACTGGCAAACTTTTATCATGTACCGATATTATTTGAGCGCTTCTTGCTCACCTCCTTTGGTTCCTCTCTGCCACCCATTGGTTTGAAGCCTGAGTCCACTTAGGGTATGTCGCCATGCCACTCTCTAGCCTGCCGCTGCTGCCGCTGCCTCTGCATGCCGTCCCCTATAGTGTCAGGGTCAATTATTGATGTTTTACAGCTATCTAGCTTCATTCTGTCACTCTGTCATGGCCATGCTGTTGCCCATAATTTTGGCATTAATGGTGCGATATTATTAAGCGCGCTCAGAGGCATCCATGCATGCCGCCCTGCGTTTCTGTCCATTCCGTGGTTGTTTTATCCCTTTCTGAGGTTCCCAGGTGTTTGGCCAAGCTTCCCTGTGCAGAGCCTTGGTCCCCTTGAAAAATGCTCGAGTCTCCCATTGACTTCAATGGGGCTCGTTATTCGAGACGAGCACTCGAGCATCGGGAAAAGTTCGTCTCGAATAACGAGTACCCGAGCATTTTAGTGCTCGCTCATCTCTACCTATAACCTTACTGCTTCTATACATTGTCCCCTTAGCAAACAAGCTGTGTCAGGGGTGGGTGTTTCACCAGATACATAATGGAACTCGGCCCATCTGTCACCGCCATGCTGGAGACCTGAAGTTTCAATCATAGCGGCGCAATATGGATGCCCCTTACCGTCGTTCTTAATCTTTTCTGAAAAAAAAAATATAGAACCGCGATGCTATTCCATTATTCCTAGATGAAGTATTCAAACGAACCTGCCTGCTTTGAAAATGATAATTTTCCCCCAGGTACATTTTGGGTTGGGAGGAGCCAAGAGGCATGGGCTTGTACAGGCAAAAGCTCGCCTGGCAGCGGACTGCCATCTCCATCCCAAGATCCAACTAACATCGTTAGAACTGAGGCAACCTTCAACCTACAATCTTGTACCTCTAAAATGTATCTTTTCACTCCTATTTTATCACCTCCTTACGCTCACCTCGGGTGCCATAATCGTCCCCATTGCCTCCTCAAGTCGTCTACATAGCAGCCTCCACATGTCGTCTCCATAGCTACCTCCAAAAGTCGTTTCCATAGCTGCCTCCACATGTCATCCCCTTAGCAAACGAGCTGTGTCAGGCTCATTTTTCGGGTGTTTCACCAGATACGTCATGGAACTTGGTTACTCTGTCACTGCCATGCTGTGTTATCGACTAAATATACCGTCAACCTTTTGTTCACATAGGAAATCATTTAAGCGCTTCTTGCTCACCTCCTTTGGTTCCTCTCTGCCGCAATAACCAGGCCAAACACTGTTACGTACAGTGCCATACTGTTATCCTCGCCAAAAGGAATTTTTAAAATTGGTTTGAAGCCTGAGTCCATTTGGGGTATGTCGCCATGCCACTATCTAGCCTGCCGCTGCCTCCGCATGCTGTCCCCTATAGTGTCAGGGTCAATTATTGGGTGTTTTAGATGCTATCTCGCCTCACTCGGTCACTCTGTTATCGCCATGCTGTTGCCCATAATTTTGGCATAATGGTGCAATTAGGCAGCCTCAGAGGCTTCCATGCATGCTTCCCCTGCGTGTTCCATGGTATTTCCATCATTTTCTGAGGTTTCCAGGTTTTTGGCCAAGCTTCCCTGTGCAGAGCCTTGGTCCTCTTTAAAAATGCTTGAGTCTCCCATTGGTTTCAATGGGGTTCGTTATTCGAAACGAGCACTCGAGCATCGGAAAAAGTTCGACTCGAGTAACGAGCACTCAAGCATTTCAGTGCTCGCTCATCTTTAATAGTTACTTTAAGTGGTCTTTTTGTCAGAACTCACAAATACAAAATATTTGTAAATTACTTAGATTTGTCAGTTCCTTTTTTAGCATTAGGATTCCACTTTTAAATACTTGTATTGTGAATAGGTTGAAGAGCATGGATGGTAATGAACTTGTCTGGATCCTTGTTTGGTGCCATTAAAACCTCAACCCCTAGTGACCAAGCTCATATCCGACTTGATGACAAAGGCCTATTTTTCAAAGTGTTCAACACTTTATCCGGTTACAACTTTAAAAAGCTTTAACTTAGGGATTTTGAGTTTGTTCTTCTGTTATCTTTTTGTACTTCAAAATAGTGGGAAATTTTTGATGATATATTTAATTTTATGAAAAAAGGAACATTTGGTAAAAATTTTGAAAAAATTGCTATTTTGCGAACTTCAAAATGTTTTCAAACTGAAAGTCTCACTACCGAAATCAGCTACTAACTAACATTTACCATATCTCAGCTTTGTGGTGGCATCATTTTATAAGTGTCCTTTTATTTTATTATGACACTAGAAAGATCACAAATATAAAAAAAATTCTCTCAAATTTTCCCATTATTTTAGGGGCTATTTCATTTCTATAGGGGTTTTGGGAAGCTTTTCTACAGCAGAATATTTTTTAGGTGCCATGACATGTGGCACATTGAGGTAAGATTGCATTTACTTTAAATTTAGTTAACGTGTTGGAAACACAATGTTACCAAAATATGTTATCACAAGTGATGCCTTTGGATTGCCTTTCCAAAAGCAATCAAAATGCCATGTGTGAATGTGGCCTCAGGTACAAAAATTACAGGGAATTTATAAACTTTTTATCATGTGGTATAGGTGCAAATTAGCCCCTTGCCACTGAAGGTCTTTTTCCATTTTACTTTCTGTTTATCGCTTTCCACTTTAAAAAAATGACTTTTTTATTTTTCCATGTACAGAGCTGTATGAAGGCTTATTTTCTGCATGACACATTTTATTTCCTAGTGATGGTATTTTATATTCCATCCCTTGTACTGGGAAGTGCAAATTCAAAATGGGGTAAAGTTGATAAGATACTGCATTTGCACCATTTTCTTGTGGGCTCTTTTTTCACATCTGTAACGGGTCACACAGACAAGAGAACTAAAAGTCTCTATGGGAAGAGTCCGGAGGGAGGAGTCTGTGGACCAGTGGACCCTCTGGACCACCGCAGGAGATGGTATGAGGCCCGCGGTGGCAGCCAAGGTACAGGGATGTGCAAGAAACAGTCCAAGCCTGGGATGACAGCAGCAACACAGAGGAACACTGGTAACGCTGGCACGGACTGCAGACACCGCTGGACTGGAACCCTGGAAGGCACAGCAGGAAGCGTATGGGAACGCTGGAGACGGGAGACACGGAGGCGTATGGAAACGCTGGAAGACAGGACAAACCAGGAGCGTATGGGAACGCTGGAGACACACAGAAACACAGGAAAGCGTCTGGAAACGCTAATGGGCTTTCTCTTCCACAGGAACGGCTTAGGGAAGCCTGGCATGGAAACCATAGGAGATCCTAGGAGAAGATCCGGCAGGGAGAGAAGGGAGGTGCCGGATTATAAGGGCGAGCCAGATTAGCAGCAGCCAATCAGGAGGACGCTGGCCCTTTAAGGCTTGAGAAGTCCGCGTGCGCCCTCTAGTGGTGAGAGCGAGTGACTGCAGGCAAAGAGCATGCGGCCTACACACTGGGAGCCAGAGTACAGGCCGGAGTCAGGAGAGGTAAGTGAGGGCTGGGGGAGCGGGGACCGCGGCAGGAGAACATGGGTGTACCCGCGATCCGTGACATGGATCGCGGGAGCACCCGTGACAACATCTTTAACTGTAAATTCCAAATGACATCTCTTATACACTCTTTGCTTATGTACGATCACAGAGATATCAAATTTATATATGTTTTATTAGGTTTTAATAGATTTTACTAAAAATTAAAAAATAACGTACCAAAAGAAAATACCTTTACAATATTCTGATTCCAATAACTAGTAAGGTGTCATTTTTTTCCAAGACGAGCTGACACTTTCATTGCTACCATTTTGGGGACTGCGCGACTGACCTTTAGATCACTTTTTAGTATGTTTTTAATGTGTTATGAAACAGCAAAAAAGTGTTGATTCGGACATTTGAGCACATTTTTCTGCTGCGGGGTTCACCGCTGTAATAACCGTTTTAATATATTTATAGGTAAAACAAAAGGCAAGATGGCACTCACCGGTCGTGATTAGTCTTCTTTATTAGTGCAGAAACATACACAGGGAGGCACGCAGTGCCGCTGAGCCGACGGGCCGTTTCGCGCCGCTCGGCGCTTTCTCCAGGCAGTGACAACGCGTGCGTGCCTCCCAACGGAAATAAGGGGAAGTTGTCATAGTGGCAACAAAACAATCTGACGAACTGCACCACCCCCATCCGTAGTGAACGAAAAGGTCCTCTTTATCAAAACCAGCCCATAGCTAAAAACGACGTTTGGGTAGCAAAAAAATGCTACACTCGTATGACGGGAGGGAGGGCCAAAAAGGGAAAAAACACGGAAGGAGGTGGGCAGAACGCACTGGTAAGTGCAAAGATAAAAGACGCAATAGGCGACACATACAATATAAAATCACAGTTAAGGGGGAACAACCACATCATAGAAAGCTGGACCATAAACTTGACAGGGTTATACCGGCTATAAGAAGACCTTCATGTCGTTACGGTCATTAAGACCCAGGGCACCCACAGCTTCAAACTTCATAATGCACCTACTTTCCCGGCACAATAAATTTAATGAACGATCCCCTCCTTCCGGGCTGCATTCAACCCTCTCTATACCCGCAAACCTAAGGACGTCTGCATCCCCATTGTGGTGTTGTCTGACGTGCTCGATAAGGCGTGGGCAACCAACTCCTGTGGTGATGGACCTTTTATGTTCCCTAAAACGGGTAAAATGACTCCTAATTGTTTTACCAATATAATATTTTTGACATGGGCAGAACACCACATTAACAACAAAGGTCGACCTGCATGTGATAAAGGTGTTCACTGTTTGGGTAGCCCCTCCGAAAGTGATGTATTTAGCCTGGCTATTATAGTCACAATAGCGGCAAGAACCACACCTAAAGTTCCCCTTGGGAGCACCCTTAAGAAGCCAGGTACCCCGAGGGGAAGAATATCTACTGCGGACCAGTCTGTCACGTAATGTAGTACAGATCCTAAAGGCTACCATGGGTCTCTGTGCAGTGAGTTTACTCAGTTGGGGGTCCTGCTTAAGGATGTGCCAATGTTTATTGATGGCCATCCTATTAGCTGTTTCACATGGGCCATAATCAAAGGTAAAGACAAAACGTCTATCCCCTTCTACCTCTCTATTTTTACGCATTCCCTTCTTCGCCCTTAACCACCTCTCTCGTGGTACCTCTTCTGCCTTTCGTAGGGCCCTATCTATTAGGGGTCTGGGATAGCCGCGCTCTATGAGTCTACCCTTTAGTTGTTCCGTCTGTATGCGAAACCCTGCATCCTCACTATTCAGCCTCCTAAGGTGCAGGAACTGACTATAGGGCAAGCCTTCTTTTGTATGCTGCGGGTGATAACTGGTGTAATGGAGAAGTGAGTTAGTGGCCATCTTTTTCAAACACCCTTACGTCTAAAAACTCAAGCTCATTACCACCAAACACTGTAAACTTCATATTCATCGACTTCTTCTGGTTCAGGTTAGCTACAAAATCCAGAAAGGACTGTTTATCCCCCTCCCATACGATAAAAATATCGTCCACATATCTGTGGAAGGACCTCATCCTCGCCTGAGAATATGAATTGTCCAAAGAAAAAATGTAGCGACCCTCGAGGCAAGCCAGAAAAATGTTGGCGAGGGTGCAGGCCACTGGGGTGCCCATGGCCATCCCCGTGTTCTGGACAAACCATCTACCATCGAAGGTAAAGGCATTATGGGAGAGTATTAGACGAAGTCCCTCACACACAAAGTCGATGTAAGTGCTGCTTTGCCCAGCATTCGTCAGGACATCTCGTACGCTATCTACCCCTAAATTTTGAGGGATGCGGGTGTACAAACTCTCAACATCAATTGATGCCAATTGGTAACCATCCTGCCAATGTATGTCTTGAATGACCTCCAGGAAGGCATTAGTATCTTTGAGGAATGATGGAATTTCGGGAAGGAGGGGGCGTAACAGCCAATCCAAAAAATTGGGACAGGGGCTCAAAAAGTGAGCCGATGCCCGCAACTATTGGGCGGCCGGGAGGATTTTCGAGGGTCTTGTGCACTTTAGGTAAGAAGTACCAACATGGATACTTAGGTTTAGCTGGAAACAATTTCTCTGTTGTGGATTCAGATAGCATATTACTACTGACACTCCACCTAAGGAAGTCACGTAGTCGTGTCTGGAACTTAAAGGTAGGATTGTGGTCAAGGGGAGTATAAGTGGACCTATCTCCTAACTGCCGCATAGCTTCCCCCACATAGTAATCTCTAGTCATGAGGACCACGTTGCCCCCCTTGTCCGCCGGCTTCACTAATATGTCAGTACGGGTCTTCAGCCAGTTGAGGGCTCGCAATTCACCCTGGGTTAGATTTTTAGGGGCTTCTGGATACACCAGGGATTTGACATCTTCAGTGACGATCTGGCAAAAAGTCTCAACGAGGGAACCGGCCGGCACAGGGGGGCAAAACGTGGACTTGACACCCCCTCTGAAAGGTGCAACCTCCAAAATAGAATGCTCCCCTTCCAAATGACTAGGGGAATCCTCCTCTAAGTCAAGGTCCAACAATAGTTGGATATCCGCCTCATGTACGGGGGCCACCACATTTGGGGGGATAAAGCCTAAGGGGCCTATAGTGCAGGGAACTTCTCCTGCGTACTGCTTATGGGTGGTAACAGGTTTATCTTCAAAAAACTTGTGCAAAAGAAGCTTGCGGGTCGCCTTAAACATGTCAATTTCAAAATCTACAGGATCAAAGGCATCCCCCACCGCAAAACTGAGACCCTTAGACAAAAGAGACAGACAGTCTTTTGATAACACAACGTCCGTTAAGTTAATAACATTAGTAGTCTTGTTAAGACAGCTATCAATGGTATTGCTGGTAATGTTAGTATGCTTAATGTCCGGATTAGTAGGATTAACGTCCAGGTCGAATGGATGGTGTAGGGGAGGGGGCAGGGGGGAGTTGGAAGAACAAGGTGAAGTACACAAGGATTCGGGAGGCGCACTCGTACCTCTTAACGCCAGGACACCTGCTTCCTCTTGTAACTGGCTGAGCGCCCCCCTCTTTTTCCTCTGCCCACCTCTCCCTCTCCTGATCTTTCTTCTAAAGGGACAGGCTGTGATGGTACTGGTGGAACCGCCCCCTGGGATGCTCTAGATTGGTCTCCAGTGGGGTCTACAGCCTTACCACCTTGGTCGTCCGATGTGCTGGAATCGGACCTCGTAGTCCAGAAGTCTGTTGACCTTGTTTTATTCCTCGCGCCCTGGGGTCTCCTTCGGTTTGGCCTCTTGGTGGATGTGGCATTCCAATCGAAAATGGATCCTGAATCAAAATCCGCCTTGTCCCTTAAGAATTTGTCTTGTTTTTTCTCTTTTACCTCTATTTGAGTGAGAGATAAACGTTTCTCCAATTTTTTGAAGAAAGTCTGACTCTGATTTTCAGTGACACGTGTTCTCAATTCTATTTTTGCTTTACAAAGCTCTGCTGTTAGTTTAGAATATTCCTCTTCATTCCGTTTCAGGACTAACCGCATGAGGTTCAGGGAATGCTGGAAATGCTGCTCCTTCCACTCTTGGTACGCTATTGCTTGTGTTTTAGGATTTCAATGAATGGTTGGTCCAGAAGAGAAACTTCTTTTTCCGCCAGCGACACTATTTTGTGTTCAAGTGCTTTAGTGCTCTGCATGTGGATGGTGTCCCCCAGATTGCATTGCTCAAAGAACGCGGTTGCGTTGTCTCACCCTGTGTAAAGAATATTTTCTTCGCCTTCTGCCCCCGCTTCTGTGTCCATATTCATCTCCTAAAGTAACGCTGTTTTCCTTCTTGCAATTAGAGCGGTGTCTCACCGGCGTGCTCCGCTTCAAAGAGAGACAGGCTGCAATAAATCGAGAAGAGTAGGCAAAGAGTTCGTGGGCACAGCCAGAACCGTTTTGAGATATGGCAGCGTGATGGAGAGGACAGGGGGTATATGGGCAAATGACTACACCAAGGTGATGCTCAATCCCAAAAGCAACAACAGTCCAATAGGTAAAACAAAAGGCAAGATGGCACTCACCGGTGGTGATTAGTCTTCTTTATTAGTGCAGAAACATACACAGGGAGACAGGCAGTGCTGCTGAGCCGACGGGCCGTTTCGCGCCGCTCAGCGCTTTCTCCAGGCAGTCACAACGCATGCGCGCCTCCCACCGGAAATAAGGTGAAGGCGGAAGCACGCACTCATTGTTATAGTGGCAACAAAACAATCTGACAGTGCGAACCGCACCACCCCCATCCGTAGTGAACGAAAAGGTCCTCTTTATGAAAACCAGGGTTATACCGGCTATAAGAAGACCTTCATGTCGTTACGTCATTAAGACCCAGGGCACCCATAGCTTCAAACTTCATAATGCACCTACTTTCCCGGCACAATAAATTTAATGAACGATCCCCTCCTTCCGGGCTGCATTCAACCCTCTCTATACCCGCAAACCTAAGGACGTCTGCGTCCCCATTGTGGTGTTGTCTGAGGTGACAGGCGTGGGCAACCAACTCCTGTGGTGATGGACCTTTTATGTTCCCTAAAACAGGTAAAAAGACTCCTAATTGTTTTACCAATATAATATTTTTGACATGGGCAGAACACCACATAAACAACAAAGGTCGACCTGCATGTGATAAAGGTGTTCACTGTTTGGGTAACCCCTCCGAAAGTGATGTATTTAGCCTGGTTATTATAGTCACAATAGCGACTGTGCCCACAAACTCTTTGCCTTCTATTCTCGACTTAATATATTTATAGATTGGACATTTTGTGGCGTGATGATACCTAATGTTCTGTTTTTTCATCTTTTTTCTACTTTTTAAATTATTTATCGTTTCATATGTGTTATGGGTAGAGATGGGTGAATCGATTCTAACAAAGTGGAATTTGATACGAATTTCACAAGAAAATTTAATTTGTCACGAAGCTGAAGTTTACGCTGATTCGCGGGAACAAAGTTTTTTTCCCCTCTTTTTTCAGCTAAGTGGGCATGAGCCCAACATGTTACATGGGGCAGAGAACTCTGGGAAGGAGAAAGGAACACCCCGATGACATCTGCAGACCTGTAAGCCAATCAGCGACTGGCAGGCTTCTGTGATGTCACACAGGCTCACAGCCCTATAAAAACTGTTGGCCATTTGCAATCCCAGCATTTTACACTGGATGTGTTGTCTGTAGCATCTAGCTGCTGCTACTGTACTATGCAGTAGCGATTCCTGCTCCAATCCCTGGATGTTCTTTAAGGGGGATCTGTATACCCCAAATAGCAGTTCTGTTTAGTGACAAAATCGAATAGGAAGAAATCTGTTTCACGTTTATGCATCAACAGTAGCGATTTGTGGACCAACCCCAGGTTGTTCTATAAGAAGGGTCTGTATACCCCAAATAGCAGTTCTATTTAGTGACAAAATGAAATACGAAGAAATTTGTTTCACATTCATGCATCTGCAGTAGTAATTTGTGGACCTCTCACTGGGTGTCAGTTGTGGGGTATCTGTATAACACAAATTCCCATACCATTTTGTGGCTATAGTTTATAGCCAGATTTATGTGTCAAATCCACGTAATTTATACAGTGATTTTCGCTGTAATTACATAGTGTCAGTTGTGGTGTATCTGTATAACGCAACTTCCCATAGCTAGTTTAGAGCCAGATTTACGTGTTAAATCCATGTAGTTTATAAACCACTATATCAAACAGAAAGGTGGCAGGTGGAGCAGGCAGAGGTCGCAGCACAGTAAGGGGACGTCACAGCAGGGGTGACTCTGTGAGGCAAGAACTGCTGTTGTCATCTAGCGGTAACCAACCCAAAGGTTGTTGAATGGTTGACTAGGTCATCCAATTCCAAAAATATAACATCTGACAACCCCAGCCAAGAGACTGTGGTTCCTCAGATACAACAATTAGTTGGCATGGCCCAGGAGCAGGTCAACGGCCCTCACCTGTCCTCAACCAGCCTCTGTCCTGTTCCTTTCCCGCAGCCAGAGAAGTAGGTGGTCTGGGCTCAGCGCCATTATTCAGGGAGGACGAAGTGTTTGAGGACAGTCAGCAGCTCCCTTCAAGAGGTGGGGCAGACATCCGCTGCTTCCTGCAGTAGGCAGGCTGTGCATACTGACACCGGTGAGGAGAGTAGCAGTGACCGGGAAACACAAATTGACGATGATGTAGCTGATCGCACTTGGGAGTTGGGTATAGCAGGGGATTCATCATCGTCGGCGAAGAGAGTGTCAGCTTGCGTGTCAGGCAGTGGAGCAAGTCGCAAGTTGCTACTGTGGCAGGTTTGCAGCAGTGGCAGCAATGCGAGGACGGGAGCCAAACGTCCACGGGGTACAAATCCCGATTCGCAAGTCCAAGTAAGCCAGGTCACAGGGGCTCAGCGAGACAACGGTGGTAGTAATCGCTCAGTGCAGAGTGTTGGCGGTAAAATTACCATCTTTTGTAAAGACACCAGAGGAGCGTGTGTATATGTCGTATCTGCAGGCAGAAAGTGAAGCGAGGCCAGGGAGCTAACGTTGGCACCACAACCCTGCGGCAACAAATGCAGTGTCACCATCCAATGGCCTGGGAGAAACAGGTGCAGGCGCAGCTACAGCAGCACCGAGTGGCACACATGCTGTTTCAGCAATTCAAGGCTCCAGCAGCTCTGCCAAAGGGAGCTGTTTGTCTTTGATATCATCTCCCGGTCCAGATGCTCCTGCTCCTCACTACGCATGGCACCAGCAGTTTTTGAGCGAGACAACTCTATGTGTTCAGCCATCCTAAGGTGCAGAAGCTGACCATGCTCTTGTCCAAGTTGTTGGTACTGGAGTCCCTCCCTTTCCAAGTCGTGGACTCTGCACCCTTCAGAGAACTAATGGCTTGTGCCAGACCGTGATGGAGATTTCCAAGCCGCAATTTTTTTTCCAAAAAGGCAGTGCCAGCCCTTTACCAATATGTACAACAGAACGTGGGCCAGTCCTTAAGCTTATCTGTTTCTTCCAAGGTGCAAGGCAGCGTGGACGTGTGGAGCTGTAACTATGGTCAGGGCCGGTACAAGTCAATTACAGCCGACTGGGTGAATGTGCTTCCCGCCTACCCACACCAACAACTTCCACAAAAGACGGCGCTTTCTCCATGTTGTCAAACTACTGCTCCTGCACCAGTGTCAGCATCCGTCTCCATCAACACCTCAGCCTCCACAAGCATGGCTCCATCATACCACATGTGCAGGGCACAGCAGTGACACGCAGTTCTACATCTGGTTTGCCTGGGAAACAAAGTCACACATCATGCAACAAAAAATCAATGTGTGGTTTTCTCCGCGACAACTAAAAATTGGAACCTTGGTGACAGACAATGGGAGGAACATCGTGTCCGCGCTGCACCAAGGAGTGTCCATGGCGGACGTGTTCAATCTGGTTGTCAACAACTTCCTAAAGTCTTCCACCCATCTACAAGACATTCTAAAAATGGCCAGGACACTGTGCACGCACTTCAGCCATTCTTACAAAGCAAAGCACACCCTCCTCGAGCCCTACCACAACATAGTCTGATGTGCGATGCTTCCGCCCATTGGAATTCCAGCCTTCATATGTTAGACCGCCTGTATGAATTGAGAAAAGCCATTAATGATTTTTTGATGATGCAAGTCCTTCCCTGTGTAACTTTGATGTCAGCCAGTGGCAGCTCATGCGTGACACCTGCCGTTTGCTCAGGTCCTTTGAATAGGCCACATTATTTGTCAGTCGCCAGGGCTGTGGGATGAATAACGTCATTCCACTGCTTCATGTCCTGGAACTCATGCTGCAAAATCTGTTTGGTCAAGGCACTGGAGAAGTGGAGAGGTGGGGGCTGAACTGGAGGAGGAGTAGGAGGAGGACATTGGAGCACATGCAGAGTCTGGTGCAATTTGTGGTTTTTCTACTCAGGAGACAGGAGAGGAGGAGCAGGAGTATCTGGAGGAGGTAGAAGACGAGGCAGATAAGCCAGAAGCACCATGGCAGTATACAGTGGAGGTGGAGGCTGGGAGTCCCTCAGAGTCACTTGCGCAGATGGCCCTCTGCATGCTGTTTTGCCTAACTAGTGACAGCCGAATAGTCAACATCTGCCAAAGGGATGACTTTTGGCTCTCCACCCTCTTGGACCCTCGCTAACGGTCAAAAATGGGTGACTTTTTTTCCAGCTGCTGAGAGGGAGAAATGAGTGGCATACTATAGAGAAATACTGTACATACAGTTGGACGCTGCCTATGTGCGCTATTGTCCATCCTCTGTCAGGTCTGACCGGGGGATTCCTGGAAGTCATCGCTCATGTACTACTGCCACGGCTGCTGTGGGGAGCAGTAGCAGTTCCATCAGCAGCAGCTTAAGTCTGGATTCCTTAATGAGCAATTTCCTTCAACCACCTATTGAGGAGGGTAGCCGCCACCAGCAGCAGCAGGACATGGAGCCGACTCTGCACCAGCAGGTGGTGGCCTACTTGAACAGTACTTTACAACCTCAGGTAGAGGATCTCATGGACTGCTGGGCAGCCAAACTTGATGCGTGGCCGCAACTTGCGGAGTCTGCATTAGAGAACCTGTCCTTCCCGGTCAGTAGTGGGACGGGGGCCATCGTTACCCCAAAGAGAACCCTCTTGACCACCCGTAATGTGGAGAGACTGACCTTTGTCAAGATGAATCAGGCTTGGATCGGACAGGATTTCAACTCACCAATGCCTAATGCATCAGATTAGATCAGCCATGACGCCTCCTCCAAACGTTGAGAAATGAGTCTGGGTTTTAACTATCTGCCTCAGCCACTATTCTGATGCTGTCACCCGCCTTATGCCACACATCTGCTGCCAGTTGCTCCATCTGCCTCCTAGCATCTTTACACGGGACATCTTTAGACCTCCACACTATATCATGATGCCAATCTGTGGGCTCCTGCTGCTGATGCCACCTTCACACTATATAATTGTGCACTCTGCAGGCTCCTGATGCTGCTGACGCCACCTCCACTCTATATCATTAAGCCACCCTGCGGGCTCCTGCTGCTGCTGATGCAACCTTCACTCTATATTATTGTGCCACTCTGCGAGCTCCTGCTGCTGCTGACGCCACCTCCACACTATATCATTGTGCCACTCTGTAGGCTGCTGCTGCAGATTCCACTTTCATACTATATAATTGATCCTGCTGCTGCTGATGCTACCTTCACAATGTATTATTGTGCCACTCTGCTGGCTGCTGCTGATTCCACCTCCACACTATATCATTGTGCCACCCTGCGGGCTCCTGCTGCTGCTGCTGATACCACCTTCACACTATATAATTGTGCCACTCTGCTGGCTCGTACTGATGCTGACGCCACCTCCACACTATATCATTGTGCCACCCTGCGGGCTCCTGCTGCTGCTGACAGGACTTCCACACTATATCATTGTGCCACTCTGTGGGCTCCTGCTGCTTCTGATGCCACCTCCACATTATATCATTGTGCCACTCTGTGACCCCACCTCCACACCTCTGACCTCATGCTGCTGATGCTGCTGCTGGTGCCACCTTTGCAGTTCTTTTTTGGCAAAGACCTGATATTTTCAGGAAAACTGTAATGTATTTTGCATGTGGCATCTCAAATTTACAAATTGAAATTTACATTGACTATTTCAAATTCATTTCAAACTTTATCATTGTGACACAATGTGGCCTCCTCTGCTTTGGATTTTGTGGGCTCCTGCTGCTGCTGTCGCCACCTCCACACTATATCATGGTGCCACTCTGTGGCTTTCTCTGTTGCTGCCACCATGTTGCTGCCACCTGTGGGCTCCTGCTGCTGCTGACGCCACCTCCACTCTATATCATTGTGCTGCACTGTGGCTTTCCCTGTTGCTGCCTCCATGTTGCTGCCACCAGTGGGGTTCTGCTGCCGCTTCTGCTGCCGCCACCTCCACAGTCTTATCATTGTGCCACTTTGTGGCCTCCTATTGCTGCTGCTGATGCTGCTGCCGATGCTGCTGCCGCCACCTCCGCACTCTGTCATTGGACCACTCCGTGGCTTTCCCTGTTGCTGCCACCATGTTGCTACCACCTGTAGGCTGCTGCTGCCGCCACCTCCACACTATATCATTGTGCCCCTTTGCGGGCTCCTGCTGCTGCTAATGCCACCTTCACACGATATCATTGTGCCACTTTGTGGGCTCCTTCTGCTTCTGCTGACGCCACCTCCACACTATATAATTGTGCCACTCTGCGGTCTCCTGCTGCTTCTGATGCCACCTTCACACCATATCATTGTACCACTCTGTGGCTTACCATGTTGCCGCCACCTCCACACCTCTGACCTCATGCTGCTGATTCCATTTGTTATGGTGCGTACTTCTGTAGTCAAGGTAACTGTTTGTATCTATGGGTTTAAAAAGGGTACTGGTGGAGATCTGGCTGTTGTTTATGGAAAGATCTAGGTCCAGGAATTCTGCTTTGATTTGGGAGGAAGAGACAGTGAAGGATAGACCCCGATCATTATAACTTAGATGGCTAATAAACTGGTCGATGGAGGCAATGGAGCCGTTCCAGATAAAGAGAAGGTCATCTACATTCACCGGCCACTTTATTATGTACACCTGTCCAACTGCTCGTTAACACTTAATTTCTAATCAGCCAATCACAAGGCGGCAACTCAGTGCATTTAGGCATGTAGACATGGTCAAGACAATCTCCTGCAGTTCAAACCGAGCATCAGTATGGGGAAGAAAGGTGATTTGAGTGCCTTTGAACGTGGCATGGTTGTTGGTGCCAGAAGGGCTGGTCTGAGTATTTCAGAAACTGCTGATCTACTGGGATTTTCACGCACAACCACCTTTAGGGTTTACAGAGAATGGTCCGAAAAAGAAAAAGCATCCAGTGAGCGGCAGTTCTGTGGGCGGAAATGCCTTGTTGATGCCAGAGGTCAGAGGGGAATGGGCAGACTGGTTCGAGCTGATAGAAAGGCAGTGCCACCCGTTACAACCAAGGGAATCTCTGAACGCAGAGTACGTCGAACTTTGAGGCAGATGGGCTACAGCAACAGAGGACCACATCGGGTGCCACTCCTTTCAGCTAAGAACAGGAAACTGAGGCTACAATTTGCACAAGCTCATCGAAATTGGACAGTAGAAGATTGGAAAAACGTTGCCTGGTCTGATGAGTCTCGATTTCTGCTGCGACATTCGGATGGTAGGGTCAGAATTTGGCGTCAACAACATGAAAGCATGGATCCATCCTGCCTTGTATCAACGGTTCAGGCTGGTGGTGGTGGTGGTGTCATGGTGTGGGGAATATTTTCTTGCCACTCTTTGGGCCCCTTGCTACCAATTGAGCATTGTTGCAACGCCACAGCCTATCTGAGTATTGTTGCTGACCATGTCCATCCCTTTATGACCACCCAACATCTGATGGCTACTTTCAGCAGGATAATGCGCCATGTCATAAAGCTGGAATCATCTCACACTGGTTTCTTGAACATGACAATGAGTTCACTGTACTCAAATGGCCTCCACAGTCACCAGATCTCAATCCAATAGAGCATCTTTGGGATGTGTTGGAACGGGAGATTTGCATCATGGATGTGCAGCCGACAAATCTGCGGCAACTGTGTGATGCCATCATGTCAGTATGGACCAAAATCTCTGAGGAATGCTTCCAGCACCTTGTTGAATCTATGCCACGAAGAATTGAGGCAGTTCTGAAGGCAAAAGGGGGTCCAACCCGTTACTAGTATGGTGTACCTAATAAAGAGGCCGGTGAGTGTATATAACGTTTATAGAGTATTATGTTTGATTTCCAGATGTTGTTTTTGTAAATGTAGCTCTCCTCGAATTTTTCCCATGTATAGGTTGGCAAAACTCGAGGCAAAACGTGTCCCCATGGCTGTACAATTGGTGTGTCTGTAAATGGTGTTTTGGAAGGAGAAGTAATTATAAGTGAGTATGTAGTTTATGCTTTTTTGGTAAGGCATTGTGGGATTGATGTTAAAGTAATATTTGACAGCCCCAAGGCCTTTGGGATGGGGAATGTTAGAATATAGAGCTGTGACTTCTAGGAATAGCCATATATAGGTGGTTTCCCATTTAATATTCTCTAGTGTTAATAAAACACTGGTGGAGTCACGTAGATAGGAGTTGAGTTTAGTGACATGTTTTGGAGTAGAACGTCCACGTAATGGGAGAGGTTGCAAGTCAAAGATGAAATCTCCGAGTTTATACGTCTGCAAGGTGGATTCGTGGTACTTTTGTGGACCATTGGAAGATGGTAAAATGCTGGGGTGACCGGGGCTTCTATCCAGATGTAATCTCTTTCGTTTTTATTGATTACGCCTGATGTGGCTGCTCTGTCTAGTAGTTTTTTCAATTCCGTTGCATAGGTCTTGATGGGGTTTGTGGGTAACATCTCGTAATAATCTTTATCAGAGAGAATTCCCAAGGCTTCTGATAGATAAGTGTCTTTGTCCTGTTAGACGATTCCTCCTCATTTGTCTACATTTCTGATAATTAGGTTCGGGTTATCGGTAATGCTTTTGACGGCTGATCTTTCTGTAATTTTAAGGTTATATATAATTTTTATATTATCAGCACAGGTGAAGAAATAATAATCTTAAAACATAACTTTTACTTAACTTCTTAAAATTCAGGCTCCACAATATATCATACAATACAAAGCATAAGTGAAAAACTCACTCAAAAATACCTGCTAACTGTGATGAAGCCGGATTCTTCAATAAAGACCAAATAACCACACACAATCACTATGTAGTGTTGCAATAGATATACTGTAGATTTGTTCTTATCTCAGTTCCTATCCCTGCTTATTAGTCAAAAAACTGGCAGTGGGTTATGGTCCAAAAAAGACATTAAAATGCAGTATGGAACGGTCTTAACATTGCTGTCTTGAGGCTCAGTGCATTAGTCCAAGTCGACATGGCTCACAAGTTTAGGAGTCCATCCATGTGTCACTGGATTAGGGAGGTCCCATAAAAAAAAAGACACTAAAAAAAAAAATCTACTTTAATATCAGTAGATTTATGGGCCAAGGTGTTTAAATGGCAAGGGTGAGATTCCTGATGTAGGAATGGAGGTCATTGTAGATCGAATTCGCTAAATTTCATTGCTTGGCAAAACGAGAGGCCTTTAGTTAGGAGGGAGATCTCGTTTGGTTCCAGGTTGTGAGTGGAGAGGTTAAAGATTAGGGGTTCAAAATCTAGGCCAATGTTTTCTTTTGGGGAAATGGTAGTGGATGTTTTTTATTCATATGTGGTGAAATCTAGAGGGATGGTATGGTTATGGGATATATTGGGAAATGTAGTTGGGGGTAGGCCAATTTTCAAGTCGATGAGGTTGGTTGCTGTTTGGGGGAGTGAAGAACAATGGAGTATCCGGGTTTTTGGGTAGCGGAGTGAGGGGGGGTAGACTTGATAAATTCTAGAAGATTGGTGGAAGGTTGGGGTGAGGATATAATACCTTTTTGTAGGGTTGTTGCTTGTGGGTTTGGATTTTTTATTCTTGGTATTAATGAATGTATGTCAGAGGTTTCTGTTTTGGTAACGTTTATTGTTGTGGGGATGAGATTGTCGGTGATTAGAAAGGAACTGGAAATCTTGTTTTTTAGGGCCCATGAAGCAGTCTGAATAACCGGTGTTCTGGGGTTAGTAGCTGTGGTCTGGGTTTTCAGCCAAAATTTAATGTTCCCAGGGTGGAAGTATATTCTATCTTGTTTGAGCTTTTTGAGTTTGTTTTCTATCCCTTCCTTTTCTAAGCTAAATAGATTTTTTATTTACTTGAGAAAGGGGACCCCAGATCCCTCAAACACGTTGTGACTACTTGTATCTTAACCTCTTACGGACGCAGGGTATTTTCACTCATTTCTTGCTCTCCATTTTCAAAAATCCATAACTTTTTCACTTTTCCGTGCACAGAGCTGTGTGAGGACTTATTTTGTGCGTAAGAAATTTTAATTTGCTGTGATGTTATTTATTATTCCCTGCCATGTAGTGGGAAGCCAGAAAAAAATTCCAAATGTGGAAAAATTAAAAAAACACATGTTCTTGTGGGCTCAGTTTTTACAACTTTCACTCTGCGCTCCAAATAACACCTCTACTTTATTGTTTGGTTCGGTACGATCGCGGTAATATCAAATTTATACAAGTTCTATTGCATTTTAATACATTTTCAAAAATTAAACGAATGTGTACAAAAAAGAAAAAAAAATTGCCATTGTCTGACGCTAATAACTTTTTCATACTTTGGTGTACAGAGCTGTGTGATATGTAATTTTTTGCAAAATGAGCCAACGTTTTCATTTCTACCATTACGAGGACTGTGCAACATTTTGATAATTTTTATTAGATTTTTTAATGTCATGTAAAAAGGTGTAAAAGTCGCGTTTCGGACATTTGGACACCATTTCCCATCTCGAAGGTCACCGCCGGCCGTAACCATTTATATATTTTGATAGATCAGGCATTTTGGGACGCAGGGATACCTAATGTGTCTGTGATTTTTACTCTTTATTATGTTTTATATCAGTTCTAGGGAAAGGGGGGTGATTTGAACTTTTAATATTTTATTAATTTTTACATTTTTAAACCTTTTTTTTCTTCTTTTTTTTTCACTATTTCTTAGACCATCTAGGGTACATTAACCCTAGATGAACCGATCGTTCCAACCATATACTGCAATACAACTGTATTGCAGTATATGGCATTTTTGCACACTATATATTACAATGAGCCACTGGCGACTTTGCTGGCGGCAACCAACAGGTTAACACCCGCGATCGCTGCAAGCACCGACCTCGATATGCAGCAAAGCCCACTCTGTATGAAGAGGGCTCAGCCCATGAGCCCTCTTCATACACCCTTCATAGCTCCTTGGCGGATATATCCGTCACGGAGCGTGAAGGGGCTAATATAAATAAAGAAAATAATTTTGAAGACATTATCCAGTCCTGTTGTGTGCCTGCCGTCCTTAACTTTCCTGAACCTACCTCTTGACTCCAACCAATTTAGCATCTCGTGCTTAGAGTACCCAAAGACATCAGCTGCACCTCGACCAATATCCCACATGCCAATTTGAGAGTTGTGCCTTATGTTTAAGCACAACTCAACCAGGTGAGCAGTCTTCATCACACCATATACCCTGAACCATACGTTATTACTAGAGATGAGCGAACACTAAAATGCTCGGGTACTCGTTATTCGAGCGAGCAGGGACCTCACTCCTGTTGTTCCATACAAATGTTGTGCTCTTTTACATTACATTTGTATTTGTTTCCTATGATTTGTAAAGCGCTACAGAGTTGGATCTTGGGATGGAGCTGGCGCTCTGCAGCCAGGCGAGCTTTCGCCAATCCAAGCCCCTGTCTCTAGGCTACTCCCCAAACAGCACTTCTAAGAACCTTTTGTATAAGATCAAGTGTAGTAGCGTTCTTATAAGTTTGGGATATGGCGGGTTATTATGGAGGCAGTGAACTAGTAGTAGATTAAAGGTGCTGCAGTTAAAACTATGTTAGTTGGATCTTGGGATGGAGCTGGCGCTCCGCTGCCAGGCGAGCTTTCGCCAATCCAAGCCCCTGTCTCTAGGCTACTCCCCAAACAGCACTTCTAAGAACCTTTTGTATAAGATCAAGTGTAGTAGCATTCTTATAAGTTTAGGATATGGCGGGCATAGGGAAAAGGGTGGCCTGGGAGTACCCGACCACTCAGATTACTATTTTGGAGCACTCACAGATCAATTGGTGTACTGGTGGAAAGACAAGACGTGGGTTTCTTTGGAAAAGAAACACAGGCTATTAGCACTATTGTGGCAGCTATCCCCTCCCCATCACACTTCTCTGCAATCTCCATCTCAATTTTGGCGTGGAAGCAAATACTGTTAAACTATAAGCAAGAAACAGCCTTGATCCCACTCGAAAATATAGCTTTTGAATTCTTTGAAAGTCGATTGCCTCACCTCTTGGAGAGAGGCGCGAGAGAGTTCTCACATCTATTGAAGACTTAGTTCTAAATTGACAGCCAGTAGCTTTCTCCCTACTCAAGTAGAAGTTTGACCTCCCTGCACAAGACATATACTCTTACGTCAGAATTAGGGATTTCCTCAATAGGAACCTAAACATGAGGCTTTAAATTTCTTTCCTCATTCTTCAGTGGTTTAACAATGCTGATAGGACCAAAAAAGGTATATCATATTCTTCGAACTATTAAGCACAAAAAACACTTTATGTAAAACTTCTAGCATGATGAAATGGAAAGCGGAGTTAAACAAGACTTTTGACCTGAAACTATGGCATAGAGCCTTCGCAAACACCCATTCCATATTTAGATGTACGGCTTACTAAGAAGCCATTATCAAAACCACAATGAGATGTTATTTCTCCCCAGCATGACAATGTATCCCTCTGCTTCCCCAAAGTGCTGGCAGGAATGTACGGCGAAAGGTACCACCCTGTATGTGTTTTGGGGGTGTCCGGTTGTGGGTCCTCTATGGGAAGCCACGGGAAGGGCTATAGAAACAGTCACGCACAAACACATAAACATTACTCCCCAGTTGGTTCTTTTTCTCATTGGTATTGAGTCCATTCCCATGAGAGTGATGGTGGCACATTTGTTTATGGCGACTAAGCTAATTATTGCAAGACATTGGAAGGAGCCTGATACGCCCCCATTCAAGGAAGTTCTTGACACCTTAAATACTACAAGTACATTTGAGGAAATACGCTCACTTCAAACCAACAAACACAACCTATACTTAGACACATGGCAGAGTTGGCTGAACAGTCTCTTCTCTGTACCCTGAGAAATAGCAATAGTGATAATCAAGACCCGACTGGACTTTGAGTAGATCAGTATATTGCGCCTAATGGAGCATTTAGGCTGCGGTGCTATTAGAACCCCTCTCCATAAATAAACAGGCAACTAAATCACATGATTCCCTAGTGACACATTTTTTTTTCTTTCTTGTTGGTTGTACTTCAAACTTGTTTCTGTGTTGTATTATGTCTTATTTTTTTCCTTTCTGACAAACTACTATGAAACAGCGGCAGAGGAAGTCCAACTTTGTAGACGAGCTAAACATCAGTGTCCAACCCCCAACAGGACAGTCGGTTTTACATACATCCTGGATATATTGTTTCCTATTGGACTGTTCATCCTTGAACTGTATAAGAAAATTGATCAGCAGTTAAACTACATACCTCTAGATGTACCACATATGCAATGTTTACAATTGTCATTGATCTTTTTCTCCCATGTAATGTCTTTTTTCCATTAATAAAATTTTTAAAAAGGAAGAAAAAAAATTAAATGATCTCCATCCATCAGCTACTGTATTTATAAACAGAGTTTGTTCTATAGAATTTACTATTTCATACGGGATAAGGCACGGGTTTACCCCAATATATTTATACTAGCTATTAAATCTTTAGCAATAGCAATACACTCACATTCAATAATCAAAGTAATTAGAACCGCCAACTTAGACCGTAAAATTGCAATATTCGCAAATTAATTATTTTATTCCCCACTGATTTAGAAAAATCCTTCATCTGCATTTTTGATTTAATGGAAAGTTACAGCAAAATATCTTTCTATAAAATAAGCAGGGCCGATTCTAGTATATTTGCTGCCTGAGGCAAAAAACTAAAAGGCTCCCCCCCCCCCCCTTTAAGTAGTCACCTCAGTTCCATTATCCACACCAGGTTCAGTAAATTCTGAAAACTTTACTACACATGTCTACTCAGTTTCCTTAAAAATACCACAGTCACTTACAGTATAAAGTGACCTGGATAACAACATTGTGCTCCTAAACAATATATACCCATCACAACACCACTGACCACACTCTCCCCCACATTTAAACATGCCTTCATTATATATATAAATAGTCTACTGGAATTATAGCATGTACAGCACCCCCTCTAATATTTATAGGACTTTGATATACCCCCTACTTAAACTACTTAAACTATATATAAATAAAATCTGTCCCCACATATACAGCCCTCCCAGCTTAGATATATTCTGTGCCCCATTAACAGCCGCCCCTAGTTTAATTAAAATCCAGCCCCATATGCAGAAATCACTAGTTTAATTATAAACAGTCTCCCATATAGACCACCACCACTGTTGAATTAATATCTGACCCTAATATATAGTGGCCCACCCCCTCCAGTTTAATTATATACAGCCTCCAATTTAGTACCCCCAGTTTGATTATATAGTCCCACTTAGATTAATTATTAACTTGTTGCATTTTGTAAATTTCCCCACCCCAGTTTTATTATATTCAGAAGCCTCCTCATATACATATATGTATACAGCCTAAAATATAGCCACCTGTCAGTTTATTAATATTATGTAGAACCATATTGAAATCCAGTACAATGTGTGTCCGGCCCTCCTATGAATATATATAGATACCCAGACCCCCCTTCCCCAGGTTAATAAATCATTTGCCAATAAAAATGATAAAACTTATACTTATAGTCCATTTGCTCCCACGCCGCACAGCTCCCATCTTTTCCTAACTCCTGTCTTCTCTGTGATGTCATCACCTGTCGCCTGTGTCACTGCATTGTATGGAGCGACGCAGACAGACGGAAAGGCGCCTAGTCTCTAATTAATTCCCCATAATGTTATTAAGGGGAATATGCTACCGAAAATAACCAAACTATGTTAATTAAATGTGCTATAAATATTGTAAATCATGTATAACAATCTGATGTTTCAAAACGGAAAATATTCCAGTCTCTGACACTGTTTAAAATTAACACTATAACTGTCTGCTACTGTCCAGCAGAGAATATGTTAGACTCAGTGGCGTTGCTAGGGTCACAAAAGATCTGGGGCACGGGCCCCAATGCATACGTAGCAAATTCTCAGTTGCGTCCCCTTTCGTACACCTCCCTCCCCCATATGCTTCCACCTGAAAAAACTGTACTTAAAAACAAGTGTACAGCTACAGAAAACACAGTACAAATGCTACCTATTATATCCAGAGCAGTAGTTGTTCTTCATGTTCTCCATTAAACCGCCCATCATCATTTCTCTTTATGCAGCCATGCGCTGTGCCTATGGAGATTACCACATCTTATGTTCTACACTTTTCTATCGTCCCTAAATCTTTGTCCCCTAACAGTGTTATCATTCTTCTACCCCTAAAACTCTTCAACCAAATAATGTAATACAGCTGCACACAAAGTCCTAAAAATACTAGTAATGCCCCCCAGTGTAACACATTATAAAATCCACCTTTCTAGGCCGCACATTTTACAATTAAGTCACAATTATGGGCCCACTCTGTATGCCACCACACCCCTATCTTGTGCCCCTTACACTTACTAAAGCCCCCACATTGTGCCACCCACCTATTAATGATTCCTAAATGTGACCTGACATGTAACAATGCCTACACTCAGTAATAGAACCCCACACAGTAAGTGCCCCACATACATAATCATAACAATTCACTCGCAGCCCCCCCCCCCACTTGCAGCGCTGCTCCCGAGATGTCCGCGCGGGTCCTCTTTTGGCTCCCGTCGCCGTCTTCTGTCTTCTCTAACTTCATGCTGGGCGCTGCCATGTTTCTCCCCCATACTAAGCGCCATCCGGGGGAGAACAATGGCGGCGCCAAGCACGAAGTTAGAGAAGAAAGAAGACGGGCTCGGAAGCCAGAAGAGGACCCGCGCGGACATCTGGGGAGCAGCGCTGAACGTCGGCCACGGGGGTGAGTATATAAGTTTATTTTTTTTTTAATGCTGGGCAGGCTGTTTACTACTGGGGGCAGTGCTGTATACTACTGGGGGCAGTGCTGTATACTACTGGGGGCAGTGCTGTATACTACTGGGGAAGGGATGTATACTACTGGGGCCGGCTGTATACTACTGGGGACTGGCTGTATACTACTGGGGGCAAGCTGTATACTACTGGGGGCAGGCTGTATACTACTGGGAGCAGGCTGTATACTACTGGGGGCAGGCTGTATACTACTAGGGGCAGGCTGGCTACATACTGGGGGGGTCTGTGTCCAATGCATTTCCCACCCTTGGCTTATACTCGAGTCAATAGGTTTTCCCAGTTTTTGATGGTAAAATTAGGGGTCTCTGCTTATACTCGGGTCAGCTTATACTCGAGTATATACCGTAATATTATTAGTAATATTATAGCCTCCCACTACTCAGGAATAGCCTCTACATAAAGTAGTGACCCCAAAACTCCATATGCACACTGTATTATTAAAAAAGAAGAGTTAAAAACGAAAAGCTCGCAGTAAGGAAGAAGGCCTAGTATGACGAGAAGTGATAGCGAATAACCCAAAAACCGAGGGCGGAGGATTCATTTCTGTGGGAGGAGCACGAGTAGGAGGGGTCACCCGCAGAGCGGAATGACCCACACCTAGGTAACAGGCGACTAAGAACCCCTTTCCCTCTCATTCCCTCAGGATTCCTCTTCCCCTCCATCTGCAGGACGGGATGCGGTGACGTCACAATACAGCGCCTCCTGCTCCAGGCTGCTAGAGGGAGCTGCTTGAGACGCAATGTCATCGCCTCCTGCAGCTCTCACTACAGCACAGAACTGCTGTATGTGCTCTGTAGTGGAGCAGGATGCTGACGGCAACCTGCTCCACTACAGTAATGATCTCTATAAGCATCCAGAGGATGCAAATAGAGCTGAAAGTAGAGAGAGCCAGGTGACAACATTCGGGGCACCAGTCAAAAGATCCGGGGCTCGTGCCCCGGATCTTTTGACCTAACGACGCCCCTGGTTACACTCTTACACTGCCTTAAAAAATAAACTGCTCCATACCTGACCATTTATTGTGTTTGGTCTTGCAACTAATGTTGTATGACATTATATATTGTATGAATTATTGAATGAAGCCAAATAATGACTTATGTTTGCTTGACTAACACCTAGGTCTAGTCCCACTTTCTTGTACAATAAATCATGTACCAGATAATATACATGCTGTATTGCAATGTATGTTATGTCTAAAAGCATGCCGGATGAGGAGACCTGATTAGTCCTGATTTGTCAGCCAATAAAGAGTATTCAGTGTGAGCTTATGCACACAAAAGATGTAAATGCAGAGCAGTCACATGCACTGCACAAAAGACCTCTATATTTTCTGTAGTGGACAGATGAAAAGGTCAGCTGAACTTTGTGCAGACATCAGCATTCTGACTTACATAAAAAGGACAGAGAAACAGCTTCCAAATCGTGTGGCAGAAATTCAGTCAAGATGGTCAAGGTGAGTTAAATGACACACACAGACACATACATAGATATATACAAATGTAATAGTTTGTAAATTTATGTAGTAGATTGCCTAGGGGTCTTCTGTCTGGCATTCTTAGATTGGGATACGGCCTGCGATAGATGTATACAGGGGCGTGTGGCAATGGCTTATGTGTCTATCCAAATTTAAAGAGGCAATAACTGAAAGCTGTTTCATCAAAATTACCAAGTGATGCCCAACAAAGTATATTTTGCATGTAACAAGTGATAGCTGCGGTGACATTTTAACAAAAGATTTCTATGTTTTATACTGTAGATCACTTTTTACGAAGACAGAAACTTCCAAGGTCGCTCCTACGAGTGCAACTCAGACTCCTCTGATCTGTCTTCATACTTCAGTAATTGTAATTCTATCCGAGTGGAAAATGGAAACTGGATTTTGTATGAACAACCCAATTACCGGGGCCACCAATACTTTTTAAGGAAAGGAGAGTATCCTGACTTTCAGCAATGGATGGGTTTCAATGATTCAATTAGATCATGTCGGTTGACTCCACAGGTAGATGAAAATTGTGAAATATTGTATTGGCATGATGTTTTTCCTCATTAAGTATTCTTAAAAAGTGTATTTTAATCACAGCATCGTGGACCATATCGGTTGAGGGTCTATGAAAAGGAAGATTTCAAAGGTCAGATGATGGAGTTCACAGAAGACTGCTCTCATGTCTATGAGCAATTCCGCTACAATGACATTCACTCCTGCCATGTGCATGATGGATACTGGATGTTCTATGAGGAACCCAACTACAGAGGACGCCAGTATTACCTGAGACCTGGAGAGTACAGGAGATACAGCGACTGGGGAGCTTCCAACTCAAGAATTGGTTCTTTTAGAAGAGTCCAGCATCTGTATTAAAAATAAAAATAAAAATTTGAAGAGTAAAATAAAACTTAGAATTGTATTTGGTATTAACTTTTATTATTCTATTGGTGTTTAGAAATGAATCTACTAAATTAATCATGGAGGCTAATAGTCTATGGTGATATATCCAATATAACCTACATATAGGCCAAACCAAGTGACAGCTGCCAAAACTGAAAAATCCTACATAAATTCAAAACACATAGCACAAAATTGTATCATTATATAAAAATCCATCAAAGGTTATTGTTATCCATATAAATTCAATAATCATACACATAACAAAAGCGATACTCAAAATACAGATAAATGGACATAGGTATGGACACACCATACCACACAATATATAAATAAATGGGTAGCTAAAAATACAAAATGACTGTGTATCATGTATAAAAGTTGGAGATGGGCAAATTTTTCAAAAATTCAATTAGCTGAGTTTGCTGAATTTTCAGACAAAATTCGATTCGACCCAAATTAAATTATGTTGAATCAAGTAAAAAAAAACAGGTATTTCCTAAATGCACAGAACATGTAGGGTGTTGTAGAACGTTGTGCCATGTTCAAATATGCATGGGGAGCATGGTTTGGTCTTTAAACAATGCTGTGTTTTAGTATGACACGCACATGATTGCTGCTCTTAGAATCACTTCACTCTTCAATTCCATGGGCACTTACAGGGGCCAACTTGACCAAATAAATGAAGCGGGAACGCAGCTTGATAAGCTAACATCAGTGCCATCTCAAAAGGACTGAGCTAAGGGCCAAGATCCCACTATAACATCAAAGAGTGCACTCTTTTTACACTGACATCAGATGATTCCATAGATAGATGGAGAGGGTGTCGGTAGTAATTGCATTGACGTCACTGATCATTTTGCCCTTCTATCATCCGTCAGTGTCTGCTTTCAATCGTCAATAATCCATCAGTATTGCTAAAGCAAAAAAAGAACCAGGAGTTGATCCAAAACATGAGATGAAATAAATGGGATATTTGCATGTCCTCTGTGTTCTGTATCAACTCCTGCTTTTGGCTGTCAATCCTGAAGCTTTTCATTTCTTCTGACAGATGAAATGAAGAATAAAACCAAACATAGTTGCAATGTCATAGAGTGGTGGAGGGTGAAAACAGCAATATGAAAATCACAGGGCCTTCCAGGGATACAGCGTCAATTGGCAGCAGCATGAGTAGGCCGCAGAGTGGCACAATGACAAATTATGGAGGTGGCAGCAACATGGTAGGCCACAGAATGGCACAATGACGATGAGTGTGGAGGTGCCGGTAGCAGTAGCAGCAAGCAGTCAGAAAGTGGCACAGTAACAGAGTATGGAGGTGGGGGACAATTCGAGTCCCTGGTAAAGATGGTGGGAGGCAGTTGGAGCAACTGGCAGCAGATTTGTGGCATCAGGGGGTGGCAGCCGGTAGTTAGAATCCAGACTCATTTCTTAACGTTTTGGGGAGGACCTGCTCTTGGGCCAAGGGTTGTATATGACGAACCCACGGACTCTTGGCTGGGGTTGTCAGATGTCATTTGGGAGGAAGTTGATGACCTAGTCAACCAATTGAGAACCTTTAAGTTGTTCATCAACACACTGCCGCTAGATGACACTGACATCTGACCTCACAAAGTCACCCTTACTGCAACATCCCCTTACTGTGCTGTGACCTGTGCCTGCTCCACCTGCCACCTCTCTGTCTGACATACTGGTTAATCAACCATGTTGATTTGACACAGATTTCTTGATATCTACTTTAGCAACAAACACAAATAGAAATTTGGGGAATACAGAACCCCAAAAACTGACACCCTGACTTTGAGCAAAAATCACTCCATCAACTATGTGGATTTGACACCGATTTCTTGATATCTATTTTAGCAGCAAAAAATAATTAAAATTTGGGGATTACAGAACATCAAAAACTGACACCCTGGACTTTGAGAAAAAAATCACTCCAGCAACTATGTTGATTTGACACAGATTTCTCGATATCAACTTTAGCAACCAGAAATTTGGGGTAAACAGATTCCCCAAAACGGGGGGGGGGGGACGCTAGAGATGCTAGATGCTAACAGCACATGCAGTGTAAAATGACAGGATTTTAATTAGCCGTCTGTTTTTATAGGGCTGTGGCATCACATAAGCCATGATTGGCTTACATGTCTGCAATTGTGTTCCTTTCTTCTTCCCAGAATTCTCTGCCCCATGTAACAAGGTGTTTTTTCAGCTATTTTGCTAATAAATTGGAAAAAAAATGTGTTCCCACGAATCACCGTAAACTTTGGATTCGTGGCGAACCGAATTTGTCCAGAAACTCTAAACGAATTCCACTTCGTTAGAATTGATTCGCTCCATCTGTAATAAAAGTGTACACAAAAGAGACAAAGTTTGTATGTTTTCTCCATGTTTGCATGGGTTTCCCACACTCCAAAACATACTCGTAGGTTTATTAGATTGTGAGCCGCATTGGGGACAGGGACCAATTTGGCAAACCCTGTCCAGCGCTGGGTAATCTGTATGTGCTATATAAATAAAGGAATTATTAAAGTACCACTGTATATATTGTGTAAAAAAAACCCCGGTAATATTCATATTCTCAAGGGTAATACAGATTGAATTCAGAATCAAGTCATATCCAAAGCCATTGTGAGGAGCCACCAACGTATACCTGAGACCATTGAGTATATTTATATTACACGGTTCTTTACACATTATATACAGTGGTACTTTTGTCTCATATGAGTACACATTTATCCATGGTGCACAGTCATTTAGTAGTTGCTGCTTGTCATATATTCAAATCTTGTGGGATGTGGTAGTGTGCATACCTTTTTTCCTTGGTCTATATTTGCATATTGATAATAATAATTTATGACGGATTTATGTATTTGGATACAATTTTGTGCGTTGTTTTTTTAATTTATATATACTTTTTCCTTATAAAACAAAGGTCTGCAATCCTACTAAAATAACAATGTATTTCTTCAATTGCATGTTATTAAAAAATCATCTATGTAAAGATAATTTCTCATAAATATATTGATGTTGTCCCTTGGAAAAAAGATAGCTGTCCTTGGATACAACCTCCCAGGTACTCTAGTAGCAGTGGCCAGACATGCTATTGATCAAATAGCAAATAAAGGAAGAAATTCAGCTTACCCCCATCTTTTCTATGTCCAATTCACCTCCAGGGCGCAGAAAATACCTTACTGAACAGTGTAATTTAGAAGTAAGAAGTGTGGATCTGGCTCAATAGAAGAGTTCCAAATCTTTATTTCAGGTTGACATGGCATGGCAATGCGTTTTAAGCAGCATCTGTGCTCTTACTCATGATTGTTTCAGTATGGAGAGGCGGTGGACACAGGGTGTGTTATATGCATCTGTGAACAATTAGTTCCACCTACCCATACTAATGTCATAACCCTTAAAAAGTCTTAAAAGTATCACAGCAGTTATACAGATATGTTATAGTCAAATCATTAAACATAAACAGTAAGTACCCCTTACACATAATCTGGGTCGTATCGGGGCGCTTCATTGTAAGTTGATCGGTACTAGATCAAGACGGAAACCACCTGGTGACAATGCACTGAGGGTAATAAGTGAGGAACAGGTAAGTATCAAGGATAAAAAGTATAATGTCGGGGGGCGTGGTCTGGCCGCCTGTGAAGATGGCTCCATGAAGCGTTAGCTCCGTCTGCTGAGCAGCTTTCTTCTAGCCTTCAACCCTCAAAAGCGACCCGAAGCACCCTCACGAGTGCTCTGCATACCCTCCTAAGCTTATGGGAAAGAGGGGTGAAGCTTCCAGCCTGCCGGGCAGAAGAATCCTGCAATGTTTTCAGGCTACCGCCAACAAATATGGCGCCGGCGCCACGAGGACGAATGGAGTAGGCAAGCCGGAAAAAAGTGCGGCCAGAATAGAGAGATCCCCAGCTGCATCTACAAACAAGGGGAACAGTGAAAGAGCCTCGGAACACACAGATCCAGACTTTGAAATACCTACCAGGTGGTCAGAAACACCATCACAGCCAGCGGATAACATGGCCTCCGGGATCCCGAAACAAGGCAAGAATTCCCGCTCAGCGCAAGATGCCGACACACAGAGCACTAAGCCCATGAGAGGCAGGGAGGTAATCCTCGCACCACCAGAGTCACCCATAGGTAGCCCGGCTAAGCAACGCCAACGGCTGCAGCTTAACCCGCAAGCGGAACCTTGGAGGAAAAATGGCGGAGGCATAAACACAGCGGGAACCTCAGATGAAGAAGACGCTTTTGAGGCATTCCAAACCTCTGATAAGGCAGTAACAGAACACTTACTAAAAGACATGTTAGAAGCCCTACGATCCTCCCTCACATCAAATTTGCTAAAGCTAATAAGCCTCCTCCAAAATAACATAGCCGAGATACAGGAGCAAGTCTTCCATGTAGAATCCAAAATGGCGGAATACGCCACAGAATTCAACAACCTAGCTGATGGGCACCAAGTATTGGAAGATAAAGTATCCCATCTACAAGCAAAACTTGTGGACTACAAGGATCGTAATAGGAGGAATAACATTAAATTTAGAGGGGTCCCCGAGTCGATTACTGGTCCACAACTGAGAGACTATGTGATGCAACTTACCAAAACCTGCCTACCTAAAGTACTGGACTACGAATTAAGTGTGGACAGGGCCCACAGAGTCCCAAAACCAAAAAACCTGCCAGACAATACCCCCAGGGATGTACTGGCACGCTACTGCTTTTACCACACTAAAGACCAATTACTAGCTTACTCAAGGAAACACCCGACTTTCCCGTCTCCATACTCTACAATCAAGCTTTATGCCGATTTGTCTGCAGCCACACTACAGGCCAGGAGAGAATTTCAACCTCTTACTACGCTGCTGCGCAAGTACGCAATTTCGTATAGATGGGAATTCCCGATCAAATTACTGATCAACTATCAAGATAAAATGCACGTGGTTCTGTCTCCAAAGGACGGTATGGATCTGCTAAACACCTGGGACGTACCTGATGACACCTGAGCTTATGGAGCAGGCTCATCATCGTTAAACCGGGGATCCGGTATTTATGATTACTATGATATAGCTGTAATGCTAATTATATGGTTGCACTGAATTTACTATGGCTACTAATTAGATAACTATTGAACTATTGCTAGAGACTGGCCATGCAGATCTTTATATCAGAGGCTGCTCAGTGGCAAAAAGGGCTAGTTTATGTTGTTACCACATTTGCCCTACTTACTTGAGTACGTCACCTGTACTTAAAAAACTAACTAACCTAATTGTTTATCTGTTTTTATTGGTTAGCTGCTAATTATATTTTTTAGCTGACAAACGTGTATAACCAACCCAGTGCAGAAGCACCAACGGCTGGAGGAGAATATTACACACGTTAGACTTATCAGGTCAGAACAGTTCCAAACATGGGATATAAGATAGTATCCTTAAATGTAAGAGGCTTAAACAGCCCACAAAAAAGAGCATTCATGTGGAGTGAGGCTATATCACAGAAATGTGATATACTATGCACCCAAGAGACCCACTTAGCAAATGACAAAACACCGCAAATACACCACAAACATTTCCCAAAAGTTATCACTTCCACATATGGGAAAAAAAGAGAGGGGTGATGATGGCTTTCAGAGACACTCTAGCATTGACCATACACTCGCAGATAGTGAACCCACAAAGTAGATTTATAATTGTGACATGCACCATCAACAATATGGACATAACATTGGTTAACCTCTATGCTTCAAACAGACACCAATTAAGATTCACCAAGAAGGTCTTGAAAAAAGCAAAAACTATTCAAAAAGGCATCCTAATAGTTTGTGGAGACTTCAATGCCCCTCCATCACCCAAAATCGATACCACCTCACAAAATCCAAACCTAAGTGTGAGCTTAGACCAATCCATTTCAGAAAATGACAGACGAAAGAGACTTCACATATTTTTCAGCTAGACACCAGACATACTCCAGAATCGACCTTTTCCTAGCAGATAAGGATATGCTGGACAGGATAGAGAGTGCTTCCATTGGTGAGATTTCATGGTCAGACCATGCTCCAATAGCCATGACAATTACTGACACCCACCCTAAACATAGCGACTACATCTGGATACTGGACACGTCCTTACTAGCCAATGAACATCACGCTAAAACCATCGAACAGTATATACATGACTACTATACACTCAATAAAAATTCTAATCTAGATGACTTTACCATGTGGTCAGCACATAAAGTCTATGTCAGAGGCCTTATCCAAAATCTAAGTGGCAGAATTAAATGCCAAAGAGACAAACACATTGACGAAACATTGGGGAACATCCGTAGATTAGAAAATGAAAATAAAAAAGCTTCCAATCCTTCTACAATAGAGAGATTGAAAAAAGAGAGGGCCCATCTCCGCAACTTACTACTATATAAATATGAGAAAAATCTCAAGAAATTGAAAACAAAATACTACTCACAAGATAACAAAGCAGGGAAGCTATTGGCTTCCAGCGTTAAGAAAATAGCATAGAAAAGTAAAATCCCCTGCATACTTCATCCAATAACTAAAGAGAAAGTTCTCTCGCCAAGAGGGATAGCTAATGCTTTCCAAGACTTTTATAGCTCCCTATATAATCTGAAGGACAACTCTGAGACACCCCTTCCTTCCCAGAGTGAAATAGAGACCTTTCTAGACAAGGTCAAATTACCCAAATTAACCACTGATCAACTTCAGATGCTAAACGAGCCAATTAAAACTCCAGAAATTGTTAAAACAATTAAAAAACTTCCAAAACACAAAGCCCCAGGGCCTGATGGCTTTGCTAATGAGTATTACCAAAAATATGTAGACATTCTAGCTCCACACCTGGAGAACGTCTTCAATAAGGCTATGGAACGAAGCAGTTTTCCTCCAAATATGCTAAGAGCTACAATCACAACAATCCCTAAACCGGGCAAAAACCCAGAAGAGATCTCAAATTATAGACCCATATCTCTTTTGAACGGGGATATCAAATTATATGCTAAAATAATTGCCAATCGGATGATGTCAGTCACCCCAGATATCATAAAAGATGACCAGACGGGTTTTACTACAGGCAGATAGGCTCCTGACAACACACGGCATATAATTTCCCTAATGCAACATTGTGAGAGGAGTCAGACTAAGGCAGTGTTTGTAATGGTCGACGCAGAAAAAGCGTTTGACCGTGTTAACTGGTCCTATGCTTTTGCAGCCTTAGATAAATTCGGCTTTTTTTTTTATATATATTTTTTATGCAAAATAGAAATACAGGGCATTCTTATAGCATTATAGCATATTCACAGAAAAAAATGAGACGGCTCCAATTCCTAATTCCATCCAATATTAATCATTTTAACGCTCCCCACCCCCCACCCACCCAAATGGCAGGACATATAAGAAGCGCGGATAAAAAACATCAGTAAAACATGGCAAATCAAGTACAGGCATATAAAGACACATATTCACACCTATCACATAAATAAATTTCTTTCATTGTCCTCTAACTTTTCGATCCGTATCCTCCACTTTTTCCAAAAGTCGTTCCTTTTCCCTTTAGCAATATTGTGCCTCGGGTCTTGTTTCCGATTTTTTAATGTTTATCTAAGCCACATAATTAAGTTAGGAACTTTTTCCGACATCCACAAAGATGCAATTATTTTCTTAGCAATTAATAACAACAGTAAAACTTGATATTTATATATTCCCAATTCTTGGGGATCCTCTAGATACCCCAATACACATAGCTTAGGCTGTAGTTGAATTTCTACTTGGAATATATCCACAATCTTATCTATAACCTGTCCCCAGTATCTGTGTAGTTTGGGGCATCTCCACAACAAGTGGAATATATCGGCATCTTCTCTAAGACATTTTGGGCAGCATGAATTATTTCTGCTCCCAATCCTTTTCAATTTTTTAGGTGTCCAATACACTCTGTACAATATGAAATAATGTGTCTCCAGAAACCCGGGGTTAGATGAGATTTTTTGCATGTTTTTGTTCATGGTAGTCCACATCTCTTTTGTCATATTCCCAATATCCTGTATCCATCTTTCCCTACAAGTGTTTCGCTTCTACCCTGCTTTGAAGAGTTCTATATACCACCGAGATAGTCCCTTTTATTGATGTTCTATTTTTAAGAACCTCATATAGTGCTGATTCACCAGCTCCAAAGTCTACTACTTTTTCATATTTCCCTATAATTGCCATCAATTGTAAGTACCTAAATTCGTCACCGACCCTTTTTCCAAATTCTTTCTGGATACTGTCTAGTTTTTTTCATTCTACCATTGACAAATAAATCACCCATTGTTCTTACCCCTCTATTCTCCCAAAATTTTCCTTCCTCTGATGTCAGGGCCCCATTCAGGTGTTGGTTGGCCCATAATGGAGTGGAGGGTAACATCCTAGTTCGTCCTTCTATTTTTTTTATTGTGTCCCACACCTGTTGGATTGTCCTTAATATAGCCATATATTTATCGATCCCAAAAAGACCAGCCTCTAATAATTGGAAAACATCTTTATTCTTCATAGGAAAAAAATGAAAAAGTTTTGAGTGTGTGCTCACCTTTCAGTAGAAACGTCCCGATCAATGGCCGTGCTGGATGCGATGAACTCCTGGTCTGGATCCAGGGTGACACATAGCAATGATGAGAGGAGGATAAAAGGAAATCCGCACAGGCAACTTGGTAGAAGTTTAAAAAGGTTTCTTGAGGCTTTATTAATTACATATTAAAAATGTGACATCACGATAGGAAAAAAAGGGCAAATAAGGTGACGCGTTTCGGACAAAAGGTTTGTCGCTTAGTACCCATATGGCATCGTGCTATGGAGGTTCTTATAAGCATTAAGGGAGAGGACGCCACCGGAAGTCTAATGGGGGGTAAGAGGGGGGTGTGTCCGGTAGAGGGATCAATGTCGCTAGAGGGGAATGTATTTGTAGTAAGCCGTGGAATGAATGCACGGAATCTGACAGGGGCGGAAAACAGAGGTGTGTCACTGGAGAAAAATGATGGTAAAGAGTTGTGTAGAGCCACTATAAACATGTAATACATGGGCATAGGATTTGATGTACTAGAAGATGTGCAGGAGATGTTTCTAAAGTCATGCCGTTTGGCGAGCGTGTGTCAGTGCCAGGATCCAATATGCTTCACGCATGTGTAATTTCTTTTTGCGATTGCCTCCACGTTTGATGGGTGGAATATGTCAATCGCTACTACTGACATAAATTTGGTAGAACCATGATGGGTGTCTTTAAGAGTTTGGATAACCCTGATGAATTCCAAACTAGTTAAATTGTTTGGGTTTGCTGCTGTAAGTGTTCCGCTATGCGATTTTAATTTTCCGTGGTGCATCCAACTATTGGCGTTTGACATTGCGTGCACAATGACAAGATAACCACAAAAGTGGTTTCACACGTTTAGAGTGTTTGTATGGGGTAGGTGTGCCCGTGGACTATGAGAAAAAAGTAGATGTTTTTGTTATAAGAACATAGATTATTCATCTTTTATTGCCACAGCAGACAATCCCTATAGTGAGCCCATGAGTATTATGTGAATTGATTATTTAAATTGATGGGGGGAAAGTATACACCCCTAATGTTGGAGCACGAGTTGGCATACATCTGATACATAGGATCTAGCCAGTGAGGTATCTTGGTATAGTATGGGTAATACTTTTACTACCTTGATAATTTCAGAGATTGTGGACGTTACTGTGTTGGAGAAACAGGGATATGTCAGATTTATGTATGCCTTGTTTTATCTCAATAATAAGAGCGATCTTGCTGTCGCTATGTTGCGTGCTCTATCTTGAAGATAAAAACAAGCGCACTAATCATAAATATGACAATATCCCCTGTTTTCTACAACACGTTCAGTCCAAATACTCGAAATATTCAAGGTAGTAAAAAGTATTTACCCATACTATACCAAGATACCTCACTGGTCAAGCCTGTAGAGAAGGTTATCGATGTGTATCACATCGTGCTCCAACATTAGGGGGTAGTACTTTCCCCAATCAATTTTAATCAATATACATAATAGCATGGCTCACAGTATAGGGGATTGTCTCTGTGTGGCAATAAAAGATGTAATCTTGTAATCTTACAAAAAACATATCTTTTCTTTTTCATATTGCCACCGGGCACACCTCCATACCCAAAAACATCAAACTGTGAAACCACTTTTGTGGTTTATCTTGTCATGGACGAATGCAAACTACATATTGTGGGATGCACCACGAGAAAATTAAAAAGCAGCATAGGGAACAACTTACAGCAGCAAACCACAACACAATTTAATAGTGCTAGGATCTATCAGGGTTATAACAACATCTAAAGAACACCATCATGGTTCTACCAAATTTTATGTCAGTTAGTAGCGATTGAACATATTCCACCCATCAAACGTGGAGGCAATCGCAAAAGAAATTTACAACGGTGAAGCATATTGGAATCCTGGACTGGACACACGCTGCCAAACGCCATGAACTTTAGAAACGATCTCATGCCACATCTTCTATGTACATCAATATCTATCAGCCACTTATTTACAGTTTTAAGTGGCTCTACACATACTCTTACATCAGTTATTTCTCAGTGAAAAGCTTTTCCGTCCTGTCAGATTCCGTGCATTCTTACCACGGTTAATACAAATACATTCCCTTTATAGCGATCATGTGATCCTCTACCGACACACCCCCCTTACCCCACATGACTTCCTTCCTCCCTCCTCATCCCCCTTTTCCGGTGGGTCTGACCTTATGCTTAAAGGAACTCATAGCACGATGCATATGGGTTATGACTAAGGACACCTTTTGTCCGAAACGCGTTCACCTTATGATTTGCCCTTTTTTCCCTATAGTGATGTCACATTTTAATATGTACTTAATATACAGCTCAAGAACCTTTTTAAACTTCTACCAAGTTGCCTGTGCAGGTTATTTGCCTTATCCTCCTCTCATCCATTGCTATGTGTCACCCTGGATCCAGACCAGGAGTTCATCGCATCAGCACGGCCATTGATCGGGAAGTTTCTACTGAAGGTGAGCACACACTCAAGAAAACTTTTTTTCATTTTTCCTTATTCATTATATTACTGGATTGTGGTGTTTTTTGACTCCCCTTCTCAGCATATAAATTGCCGTTTTTTAAACATACATTTGTGTTATAACACATCATACGGAAAGTTGTTTCTTTTCTATCTTCAAATGCTGGTTTGGACTTAACGCCACTAAAATGAGTGTGACCTGATAGTCCGACATTCGTCACTGATCACACCTCACACTTCATAGTTTTTTCATTTTTCTACACAAAAATTTATACGATACCTCTCCTTCGAATATGGAAAACCCACCGACAAGTCAAATGCACAGAAGAGGTGGATGTTTTTCAAAACACCCACTTTAGATATTGCACCAAAGTCTCACAAATCTTTGTCTAGAAGAAAATGAACAACAATACCGTGACAAGTCCGGGATCTATACAAGTATGGAGAAAGTCTAACAAATCGATTAAAACTATGGTGGGACTCTCAACCTTGCAGAACTACTTGACAAAATCCTGATCCCAAGAGGACTCCGTATCAACAAAATTTCCCTACAGACGGTTATGGTCGAGCTTTATGCCATCTCGGAACGACTCATTGTCTCAATGCTCACTTAAGCTAGGCCACTCGTTATCAACCATAGTAGAAAAATCTCTTAAAGGAAGCAAGGACACATTGAAAAAAAACAACACACTTAATGGAACAACGTACCTGCCGAAAAAGTTCCAAGAAATTATCACAACAAATACAGGACACCTGACAAATTGGAAACGAATATGATACACAAAAAAATCAAAGTTCAGCCGTGAGTTGATGATTTCCACCAACACTGTGTACAGTCACCACAGAGGAATAGAAGAAAGTACAGACCGATATCTGGTAATCGCCGACGTAGATACAGTACTACCAGCATGTAACCTTTTAATCATGGAATATGAAACAGATACAATATGGCTCTACTACACAACTAAATAGGACACCACATCTCTATTCCTTTCACTTCAAAAACGAAACACACCGCTATCCTAAAAACACCACAAAAAAAACAAGGAGGGCGGGGAAGAAAAGATCAGGAGCAGCAATCCTACACGGACGAGACAAACCTCCCCGACAACAAAAAATAACTGAAGCTCTGAGAATACATACTGGATGTCACCAATCTTTCAGCTTGCATCCAATAAACACCAATTAAGTCCTAGCCAAAGGACTGGGTTATGCACCCCCACCAAAAATTTTGATCTATTTAAGACTCTGCGACCGTAAACAAATTGTCAGATCATTAAACGTCCACAAAAGACACTTTCATAATAAAATGGAGGAATCATTAGATTACAATACTCTGATAATGAACATTCAAGACTATTTTCTACAATGATTGGGCAACACATTTTTATCTGAAAACTGGACCTTTAAATTTAAAACAGAATATGCCAACTAATTAATTTACAAAGTTCATCTTATGGGGACCTGAGTCTATCTCAGCATACATCCACCACTGCATATATTACAAAAGATAATCCTCACTTTACCCACGGAGTCAAGAACACCCAGAGATGTGACACCTATCAACAAATAATAGAACAAGATCTAAAGCTTATCTGATAATATCATCATACCTCCCGTGTCCTCCAACCTCACTCCATCAGAACAACAAGCTATAACAACCTTCAAAGTAATCCCTTGTTGTGATTCGACCCCCGGTATAGGGAGGATCAGTAGAATCTTGGACCAGATCTTTATCTTACTGAAGCAATGAGATGCTGGATGACCAATCAACATATAGAAACTTCAAGGGGACCAACCAACCACATCATCAGTAAACTCAGGAATCTTAGTGGATGAATGGGTGATCTTATTGGATTTTATCAAAACTGGATTAATTGCCTCCCTACCTGACAAACCATCGTCCCAACTTTATCTTCTAACGAAGACACATAAAGGAACTTCCCACCGAATTCAGACGCCATCGTCTGGATTGTCCTTATCGTGAAAATGGGTCATGGCTTGATCGTCTACTACAACCAGTTTGACAAGATCTGCGGGTATACATTTCGGGAAGTACAGTATTACTAGTTAACCCTGCATTATGTATGACTTCCCTGGTCTGCACATAAACCCAGTCTGCTTACTTGTGATGTGCTTTGCGGCCATGCTATACCTAGCCATCCCCCCATGATGGTGCGACTTGCAGGGCCATTCGCGTCACACTTACACAATTCAGACACTTCTTATATTGCACATACAATGTTAACATAGTTTGATGTGTTACGTTTTACTTACTGAGCAATACACTTCTTTTAATCCCTTCAAAATCACTTCTTTCTAACAAACCAATGGGTGCTGCCCTCCTATGGGCGCTGTTTCTCACCACTCTTGCCATCTTATATGCTATTGGGGACCGGAAGATTTACCTCTTCTCGAAAAATAAACTTTTAACCCATGCATAACATGGCTTACGCGTCGTTACAATCGACGCTGCGACTCTTCTGGTCGGTGTTGAGGGGAGGCAATCGCTTCGCATCTTGTACATACTCCTCACTGTCCTCCTTTATAACAAGTTTCAATTAAATTACCCTCTTGAACATCAAAAAACCACAAAACCTTTCTTTAGACCATTGTCTCTTACAGGGTATGTCATTCCTATTCGTATAGAATCCTAAGGGCACTTTATCGTAAACCCACATCGGGCACACACCATACTTAAAGCAGACAGCTGCCATCCCAGTCTCACACATAAAACACTTACCAATAGGAGGAGTACATTAGGGCAAAAGAAGCTCCTCTACCTCTGATTCTACACCGTGGAATGCACAGACCATTACCAAGAACGTCTTAGAAAAAGGGCTATAGTCCCATATGCCATAGAGCACGCAACACTACTCAGACAGAAAGATCGCTCTATTATCTGAAGATAAAAACAATGGCACTAATCATAATTCTGACATATACCTGTTTTTCCAAGTCCACCTACCCTAACTGCGTCACGTGGGTGAGTACTATTGAAGCGCATATGTGTAATTATCACCCACTGACTCATCGATCTTTTGGATGAATTTCGTGTAGACTAGCGGTATTTCCTTAAGTTGGTAAATTTGTTGCTCACGCGGAACAGAACGCTGTCTGAGGAGGTATCGATTAACCAAGAAAGATTGGTAAGTCGGATATTGGCCTACAGACACAAGGAACCAAATTTTTTCCCTCACTCTCTTATTCTTATACCGTTTACTATAATTGATTAGGTTGCTTCTGAGTTTATACTTGGGCTCCAGCGTATGAATCGCTATACTTTGGTTTTTAATGTAATAAGGTCGTATGCCCTTAACGATTCAAATGACACGTAAAGAGGCTTCTCCCTCCCCCTCCTCCTCTTCCTTCCTTTTTTTCTTCTCTCTTCCTCCCCCTCTCCTTTTTCTCCTCTATCTTTTCTCCCCCCCTTTTTCTTTCTCCCCCCCTTCTCCCTCTTCTCCTCTCCCCCCCTTTTCTCTTCCCCTCTTTTTTTTCTTTTTTTTTCCTCCCTTCTTCTCCCTCTTTCCTCCCCCTCTTTTCTCCCTTTCCTTTCCCTTTCCTTTCACAACCACAGATCAGTTCACAAGGACTCTGAAATTATATGGTGGAAAAAACGTATTTACCCATACTATACCTCAGCATACTCATGCGATCAAGATCCTAGAGAAGGGTATGTCAGAGGTGTATCCATGTGCTCCAAATTAGGGGGTCATATCTTTCCAACAATCACCATTTAATATCAACTCACATAATAGCTCATCGCTCAGCTATGGGGATGTGTCTGCTGTGGCAAGAAAGACTGTAATCTCTCTGTAATCTATCCAAAAAACTCTACTTTTTCTTCTTCATATGCCACCGGGCACCCAAACATAACCCCATACAACAACATCTAATCTGTCTGAAACCCCCACTTTTGTGGTTTATCTTGTCTATGTGCCCGCATGAAAACACAATATTGTGGGATGCACCCCTTGCTGAGATAAACTTAAAAAATACGCCTAGCCGGAAACTTACCACCGCAGCAACCACACAACCCAACTTTAACTAGTATTAGTGAATTTACACCTCCACTGGGTGATCCAAACTCTTAAAGACACCCATCAGGTTGTTTCTACCAAAATTTATGTCCAGAGTAGCGATTTGACATATTCCACCCATCAAAATGTGGGAAGGGGGGTCCAATCGCAAAAAGAAATTACACATGCGTCCCCTGAAGACAGATTGGATCATGCCCGCACCCTGGACACAGCTCGCAATACACCGGCAATGAACTCTAGAACACGACTCGCATGCCCACATCTGCTACGTACATCAATTCCTATGCCACTTTCATTTTAAATGCGTTACTTAGTTGGCTATACAACTACTCTTACATCATGTTATTTTCTCATGTGACACACTCACTTTTCCGACTCACCCCTCGTAGATTCAGTTTGAATTAATTTCCACGCTTACTACAAATAACATTCCCCTCTAGCGATCAGTGATCCATCTCCTGACAACCCCCTCTTACCCCCGATTAGGCTTCGGTGGCGTCTACCTTAATGCTTATAAGGAACTGTTTTTTTTCCCATAGCACGATGCCATATGGGTATGACTAAGGACACCTTTTGTCGAAACGCCGTCACTATTATTTGCCCTTTTTTTTCCTATCGTGATTGTCACATGTTTTATGTAATTATAAGTGACTCAAGAAACCTTTTAAAACTTCTACCACAGTTGCTCGTGTGCGGATTATACTTGTCTCCTCCTCCTTATTGTTCAGAACGGGGAAGCAGCTAGGGTCAGTATCCGAATCCCACTTCCGCTGTTCGTGACATGTGACCAGTTGTTTGTTCTGCCTAATTGTGCGGAATAATAATATAGTCTATATTGGCCCAAGCCCCCTCCTCACTGCTCCTTCCTCAAGTCCATTTGCAAAAATTTTGTTTAATCTTACGTCTTTTGTTTCATGCACACAAATTCCACATATGTGTTCTCAGGTAATTAAAGATACGATTTTGATTCCAAAAGGGCAATTACTACATACTATAGTTATATAGTTTAGGCGTATATCGCCCCATACTTAACAAACCAGCGTTCTCGCTGTAAGCCTCCCTGTATGGGTATTTCCCTTTCACATTTTTAGCTTAGTTCTAATTGTGCTTTGTGAATTGCTGGAATCACATTGTACAGTCTACATATGTTTATTGATCGTCTCCTTTCCGACTACGCTAGCATCCAAAGTATTTGATCATTTCTTCTGTACCCAGCACTGTTAAATCATGTTGCTTGGCGTAACTATCATTCTGTCTAATGTGAAGTATCGTGGACTTTGGCCCCCAAAATTTAATCATTTAGCCCGGCCCAATTTTCCGAACTGCGCGTAAAAATTCCACAGACTCTCCATCAAGGGAATTATTGAAGCCGTGGACACAGCTACAACAAAATCGTAGCTGTCAGCGAACAGCAAATTTTTTTTATCCTAAATTTCCCATGGGATGCCCCCTTCATCTATCTCAAATTTATTATGGAGGACAAAGGTTTGATTGCCATTGAAAATAACAAGGAGATTGAGGAGCACCCGTCTGTGCCCTTATAAATATCAACAACGCTCCGGAGATCGCCCCATTTTTATATCTATTTTGCGCTTGGTTATTATATAATATCTGGACCCACTAATGAATCCCGCAATATCCCAAAACTTTTCCATTACGCCCATACCCTGTAGTTCCACTCAATCGCCTGTCGACTGCAGTGACAGATCAAGGACCCACCAAGGCTTGTCATGTCCATCCATTTGTAATACTACTAGGATTATTAAACAGGACCTTCGAAGATCAGGGACTTGGTTAGAATCCTCCGGGCTGAACTCATTGATCGTAAGGATTATAATACGGATCTATGTTTATAATTGTTCTATTGACCTTGGCGCTATGCGGACAAATTTTGCAATTATTCTGTTGTCAAGATGAATAAGCGGAAATGTACGATTAACGATCCATGGATCTAATTGAGTCTTTATTCCTCTGTGTTTTTCTTAATTCTTATAGAGAATCATTCAGAGCATCAGACCAATCCTCTTAGATCTGTGGCACTTCAAAGTCATTAAATCCAGTGTTATCCTGTATTACATGATATAAACGCGGCGAATAATAGTCTTCTATTGTTATGTAGATTTCCGTTGGAGCCATCTAGGCCCCTGGGGTTACACAGTGCCATCGCTTACTTAATAGACCATCTTATTTCTTCTGTTTGTAATTTAGGCTAAGTCAAGAAAGTGTTGGTTCTTTCATTGGAGTTTTAGCCGCTTAACATTCAAGCTTTCAGGTAAGCTTACTTTTCTAGTATTCAAAGGCGGGTATATATTGCTTCGGTATTGTATAAATCTTGCACCTAAAAATCCAAAAAAACTTACTAATTCTTCAGTGTGAAAGACCTATATCATTACTTAGCATACCGCGATGGACGTTTTAATATGAGGAACATCCATTTTGATTTTTAACAAGGAACCAAGATTTTCACAACGACCTACATTAATTTATCGAATAGAGCTTCTATCACTTGTAGTGGTGGAGTATCTTTTTGCTCTTGCTGATTTCTTATGTCATAACCCAGCAATGGCTATTCCATTTGATTTGTGTATTTCGCATTAGGATTATTGCAGATGCTTTTTTTCAGTCTCATATACATCTGCCTTGCTTATCGATCCTGTGCTAAGATTTTGCCATATTTGATCGTTTATCCTGTTGGCATTAGACCGCTAAGATGCACCTTTTAAATCGCTTGTCCATCCCCCATCACCTCTAACTGGCCCCCTCACTTTAAATTCAAAATTAAAACCCTTGCATCGTCGAATCTAGCTGTGATCTGTAATGGATGTTGATTCAGTGTGGGGTGAATCCCTATTCCTTATCTGTCTCGACCCTATCCACGTCCTTTGTAGTGCATGTGGTGACCCCGGTGATCCTGGTCAACGCCCCCCTCCGCCCCATGTGTAATTTTTTTCAATGTTGGTAGAGCCCCACTCCTACCAATACATACTCAATCAGGTGAAAAGACTTGGTGCGTTTTAGCCGTGACATGAAAATAACTTTAAGGCATCTGGGATCTTCTCCTTATCCCTCCATATATATATCCCCAACCTTCTCTTGGAATTTATACCTATAGTGTCCTTGGACTCCCCCGTTTCTCCCCTTAAACTCTCTCCTTTCTCGCACATCTACAAGATTTCGATCCCCCAACCAGGACCTAATCGGGCCTCTGGCGAATTTTACTGCCAACTGTTATCGAGTTTCATCCACACTTCCAATGCGGCGGGTGGCGCCTCTTTGGGCTCTATATGCCTGTTTCTACTTCAGTCACCCCATATCGGGGTGCAGTTACGCCCACTATAGGGACCAGGAGCATCGAGAAGGGAGCGGGAAGCGGAATGGGAAGGCGGGGGGGCGAGTGAAGGAGAGAGCTGTGTGGCTCCACAACCTCTACAAAACACGCTGGGGTGTG